>JBAWJQ010003509.1:0-55712 GCA_037783105.1 Bactrocera zonata | reverse complement strand
AAATTCCCATGAATTTGATGTCACTGAAGAACCTACACTTATAAGCAGGGCCGCGAAGTAGAAGAAGTGCTCGCACTCATTGGAAATTCAAATGAGCACAAAGCCATCAATCAAATTATAAATTGCAAAATGCAAAAGTGAATGCGGCAAAATGGCGAACACGAGACCGCCAGCTGCGGCAGTCATCGGCACACAAGCAGTGGCAAGCACTGCAGAGTGGTACCGAGGGCCGTGTTGCTACTAATGACACACTGGCACAATGGCACAGTGACTTTGGCGGCAAAGTAAAACAATCACAACTGCAGTTAAATGCCGAAGAAATTATGCGAGGTTAAAAACGAACTGAGCTTTTTTCGCCACTTTTGTTTGCCTACTTTGGACTTCAGTCGTTTTTCTTACCGCTAGCCACTACTCAGCTCTTCTTTTCACTCCTCGCAGCACGCAATACTCTCCCATAGTCACCGTGAATTTTGCTTAGCGTTGCCACGATTCTCGCTCCGCTACTCTCCCCGACCGCTTGTAGTTCCAGCAATAGCTCGCGAACCAGTCGTCTGCCGGTTGTCACTTTGTTTGACTGCTTTCGTTGGAAGTTTGCGTGTTGTCGTCGGCGTTTCTAATTTCATTCTTCCTGCCTTTTACTTTAACTGGCGCATTTTGACGAATACCGTTATTACTTCTTCGTTAGTGTTCACTGCTTGGTGTCCTTGTTGCCGTTGCCGCAGTGCCATAAGCAAATGCGACTCGAGCGTTACGCGCCGCAATAATTGCTGTTTCCATTTGAGGTCGTACGCCGTTGTCCAATTAGTTTTTGCGCTCCTGTGCGCCGTGATTTTATTTTGTCAATTTCGGTTTTTCGCGTTTTTTGTTCGTTTGTGCAGAAGTATGACAACACTAGACAGTCTACAAGTTGGCGGCCGAAATAAATTCTTCGTTGTTGCGACATTTTCGTGTCAGACGCAGCTCACAGTGCTACAATATTCTTAATTAGCAAACGACTGTCATTGCTGCCACCGTTGTTGTCCCAACACTATTTCAATCTCTGTGACTGGCAGAGAGGTTGCAACGTGTTTTGGTTTAAGTTTCTTAAATTGCCTGAATTTTAGTTTCAAAGACATAAAAAGGACTGTTTCAGACTCCCGTGTCAGAACTAAGTATCTTGAAAAAGCTAAGAGTTGGTGAAATAAACTTATGTAGTGGTCGGAACATGGCTTTCAGCCAAGTTGAGTTGAGGTAGTTCAGTTACATATCATTGTGGTGTCGGTAGTAGAGACTCTTTCACATTCAGTGGCGGATCCAGAGTAGAATGTTTGGGTGGGAACTATATAATATTGTACTTGATTAGAGAAATGAATAACTGTAGACTATAATTTTATTTTTGATACATATTTCAACATTTATTTTACAGCATAAAATTAATACAGATTTTGTTCACTTTACTAAGTTTTTTATTATTTCTTCTGGTTGCACAGAAATGTCGTAGTTTATGTTGAGGAGTGCTGGGCCGTTCAACAGTTTCTGGAGCATCGTTGTTCCAAGCCAGTCGTAGATTGCAGTTGTTTGTTACCTAGCAAGACTTTCCAAAACGTCTAATAATTTAATTAATATAGTTAAATCTTTTTCTTCTAAGTTTAGGTTAAATTTTGGTAAGAGCTGTCTCAAGTTGAAACTTTCTAGAACCGTGTCATCGAGTGGAATGCAGAAAGCCTGTAGAAGTCTTCACAGCTTTGAGATGTTTCGATTGAATGTTTCGAAAACTCTGACGATCACAAGTTCTGGGTTTTTTTCTCTTCAACATTTTATTTTTCAGCTCTGTAGCATTTGAAAAAATTCCACTAAAGTAATGATCATTATGCATTCTTCGTGTGTTCAGTGTTGCAACCAATGTTATTATGACCTTTGATGCTGCCAAAAGGTTGATTGATTCGTTCTGCAGAATCACACTAATTTGTTGCATCAGTGACAAATCATCACTGTTACTGAAAATTCCAACAATGGACTCGAAGTTTCACAGTTCGCTTATTTTTGTCAGTGCTTGAACTATGTCTGGACAGACTACTGGGATTTAAAGAACGGCATCTTGCCTTTGTAATCATCTTGTCTCAGAAAGCTGTACAATTTTTTTTTCCCAAGAATTGAGTGTTGAAACTTGGAAAAACGTTATAACCTCTCTGAATATTTCACATGTCTTTTAATTAAAACAATTTGAACGGATTTGGAAATGTTGCGGTTCAGTTAATGTGAAAGACATGGTGTCATCTCAGGGTTTGTTGCTTCTTTCTGTATTTCCTTCACGGCTCCACGATCTCCCAACATAACAATACAACCATCAGTACCTATTGCCACACAGATCTAAACATCCAACCCTACATCTTTCATCTCTTTCAAAACCAACTGTCCTAAAGCAGCTCCGGTGGGGGAAATCTCATCGTGGTCTGCATTCGTGCTCGGTTCTTCATCGGTATCTGAAGAGTCGTTGGGTTCATTTTCATAAGTATCTTTCGTAAGTTCATCGAAAGCGTCTATGAATCCTAATTGGGTAATAAAATGTATTAACAACAGAAAGTCTATTTCTTCGCGGAGTGTAACTTGTAAAAAGTGGTAATTTATATAATATAATATTTTATTTCACTGGAAATAATGTATAACTTTTAACTTTTGGGCTTACTCTTCCGCAGTTCCCCCTGCGTGGATAAGTTCCTGTTCACATCACTGGAAGTCTTCAAAGCACAAAACGAAGGTTAACAATATGGTTGTTATGTTTTTAGTAAAGGCTTTCGCAGGAATTTGTTGTAACTGAACTATATATGTTAATATTATGGCAACTCTTTTTAGCAAACATTTGTCTCATCTTTGCTCATATTTCCCCCTTTCTCTTTAAATTTTTTACAATAAATTGTCTACAGTCTTCCATTGGCACTTGGTATTTAGCACTTGTTTTAAGAGCCTTTAATTTCTATGCGCATTTGCTTTATCGCCAGTTATTGGTACTTAACATTTTTTGCGCCATTTTTATTTGTTCTCTTATTTTCTCATTCATTCAACAGAAAATTGTTTTTTGTCTTTTTTTTGCATTTTGTAAAACTTTTTCCTGCGACAGACATCAATTTAAATGTGACCGAGCAAAAAATCCACTTTGCTGCCTCTACGAACTTTATTTACGCACTCTTCTCCACCTGTCTCTCTTCTTTCACCTCTCCTCCCGTCACTGCCGGCAATCGAAATAGCCCATCTCATTGTTTGTCAATTAATTAGGTTGTCACCTTCACGGTGACTGCGTCGCCTAATGCTAATGAGTGAACGAAAGGCGGCAGGTGCTGAGGGGCGCCAAAAGTGGGTGGCAAAGTGGCGACAAGCACGCAATGTGGAAAGCCAGTAAAAAAAGGTTAACAAACGCTTTACATAATCAGGTGCTTTTTTTTACTAAAGTGAGCTCGAACTCTCTCATACACAGACACAATGAAAATTTTTTATTCGAAGTTAGAAAATTTTCTGCTCCACAAAACTCTTTCTGCCTTTATTTTGCACAAAAATAATTAACTGTAATTATGGGGGATTTGACGGACTCATCTGGCGTACCTTTTCTCGTCATAAGCCTGTTTCAGTTAGTTATGTTGGTGTGTCAGTAAAAAATATATTTTTTTTTTACTTCCGCTCCATTGCCCGCTTCTAAACATGTTTTTCTCTCACCCTGTTTAGTGGTTATTGTTATTGTCACTTTTCCATTGACATTGTTTTGCGGTTCAGTGACATTTGCTTCCATCCATCAAGTTGAGAGGGTGGATTTAGCTTGCGGTTGCCATTTTTATTTGGCATGGGAAAATTTAATCGAGGCTAGGCAGGCTTTAGGGAGCTGAATATTCACTTTCGGCAAAAAATTTAATGCCATTTGCAGGGTCGTAGCTGTTGAAAACGAAAGCCCTGCAAATTAAATCTGTCAAATTCAAGTGAAAAGTTAAACCGTTTTTACAGCTAATTTGAAATTGGTGGAGAAATAATGATGGAGGAGGTTCGAATGTAATATTGCGTTAAAAAGAAGAAAGCTTCTAATATTTATGTTTGGGCGGAATATGTTGGATCATTCGGAATATGAAATACTGTTCTTTTTTTAATTTTTATAGGACAATTGCTTAGTTTAAGCTATGAGATGAAATTTTTAGTAATGAACTCTGGAGGACTGATATGTGGGTTCTTGAAACTTGATTGTCTCCAGCCACCTCATACTAGAAAAAAGATCACACATACTTCTAAAAATATAATAGTTTTCTCCACCATCAAATTCAGTACAATGAGGAAGGAGGAGCAGCTATATTCAGATAAAGACTGACTTTTATGGGTCTGCTCTGATTGATACGGGGTTTGTCCGAAAAGTAATAGGACTTCAAAATAGGTTCCTTCTGCGTAGATCCAGCGCTGCCACCGCGATTTCCAAGCATTGAATGTGTCATGGAAGGAATTCTCCGGAATAGCCTTGAGAGCTGAAGTGCATGTTGTTGGATACAAGAAACAAAAATAAAGTTCGGGGGCCCCATCTGGGCTGTAGGGCCGCTAAGGAAATGTTGGGTTCTTGGTTAGGTAGCTGTTCAAAAGAAAGACGGTGTGAGCTGGGGCGATGTTGTGGTGCAACTTACAATCGGCTGCGATGTCTTGTCGAACCCGATTGACCCTTCGTTTGAGTCTCTTGAGGACTTCCACGTAAAACTTGGAGTTGACGGTTTGTCCAGGAGAATCATATTCATGGTGGACGATGCCTTTGATGTTTGTCGAAATCGCAAGTCTCCCAGCACGGTCTTCATCAGCGACTAACGGAGACACGTCCCGCGAAAATGTTTGTCCTGACTCTCCAGGTGCTCGGAGACAACTGACCAGCCGCTCGTTCGTTGGCTAGGAACGCCTTCTACCGCATCCAGTCAGCGCGCACACGCTCCGAAGTACAGTCGCGGTGGAAGAAAATCAGTCCAATTGCTTCCCGGACTAACCCTGTATATTCCAAAATTTGGCCCAAGATTTTGAGAGGATTGGAAAAACAATAGGTGTGTCGAAGAATTTTAAGTTGCAGAAAAGCTATGATGGCGCCACTTTAGTTTAGATTGTTCTGGTATCGAAATGGCAGCCGAATGATAGATGCAACTTTGGAAATTTTTTCTCTTCCTTCTTCGATGATGACCGTCAAAATTTAATTTAGTTTTACAGATGTCACTATGGTCGGGAGTCGGGTTTTACAAAGCACCTAGAACCGAGGTTTACTTCTCAAACGTCTACGACCACATATTGACCGACCACCAAAAGAAGGTGCATTAAATAGCTTTGACTTAAGGCATTTTTAAAGACTGTGTGCGTTTTACTACTCGTATGTACGAAATATTGGACATAAAAAAGCTAGCGGTACGATGGCTGTCCAATTTGCTCCTTCCGGATAAAGAGCACAGGCCTGACACCACATCCATTGTTAGTACTGTTCAAGTTTCTGCAATGTTTTATGACCGTAAACGAAGGATACATGCCAGATACCAAATAATAGTGGACATTACGCGACAGATCTGTCCCAAAGGCGACGAAGTTCGTTCTGTTGGTCGAAAAAATTATGAGTTTTCTGAGGTTCACGTTGTGTGAACTAGATCGACTGCTTGAAGCAACGCAAAGTGGTATAGCTCTACTATACCAAATTATTGAGCCGGTACGATGGCGAATTGCAGAAAAAGTCGATTCCTATTTGGAGTATAAAAAAGGAGTGTTCCACAATGACATCTGACCGGTTAATACCTCCAGTCTCACCAGATTTCAGTTTGTCAAACTAGACTATGTACTGCCCTGTCCACCGTTTTCTGCAGACTTAGCTCCGTGCGATTGAAGAACAGAAATTTGAATCGAATGAAGTGATTATTTCCAATATTAAATCATTGATAAGTTCTTATGTATTTGCGTCTTATGTTGTCATCGTGCGATTCTCCATGTCACTGTAAATTTAAGAAATTAAAGCATTTGTTTCATAATTGGAGTAAACAAAACCTTGTACGCAATCAAAACTTCTCTCAAGATGAACTAAAACTTTTATATATCGGTTCCTGTAGGGTATAGTGTTTCAAGATATTTGCAAGAGTCTTTAGAGTTAACACATTTAATGAAAGACAAATAATACATTCAGCTTTATAAAATATATAGTTTCATCAGGTTACATCTTATAGACATTTTTTTTTAAAGCTGAATATAAAAATGATCTGTGGAAAATAAAAATAGATAAATAAATGAAATTCACACTCCAAACGCGTTCTGAATATTTCTAAGCATTTCCGGCATCTGTGTCTAGTTTTCCACAACTTACTTTCCAGTAAATTCAATCTCCATGGCAGATCCAAATTAAATTTCTTTATTTTCTGCCAGTTGATTCAATCTTCTTTACATGGCGCACAGCTCATCTGTATGCCAGAGGTGAGGTAACGATTATTTCTGACCAAAACACTTCACGGATTTAGCTTCCACAATAGTCCTTTTGTATCCACTTACCTGACTATTTTGTCGCCAGCGGACGTGACAACTAAGGTAAAATCACAATCTTAACACTACAACCCATTGCCCTACGCACTGCTTTCCACTTCACTGACGTCACGCGCCATGGCGCAGTCATCAAACTAGCGGTTGAAGGGAGTTCCGTCATTGTGTGGCTGCTGAAAATCCAAAAATCGAAAAGAAATAGCAAAGTGTTTCGGAATTTCGTAAATTTTTAGTTGAATTTTGAACACAACGAAGTTTTCAGGTGTGAGAAAATAAAAGCACACAAAACAACAATAATAATAATGCAGGTTTAAGCAAGCAAGCAATGAAGGTGAGCTAAATAAACTGCCAAGTTTATTTACGTCGAAAGTTTTAACGGTGATAATCGCTGTGCACACCAGTCAGTCGAAGGTGACGCTTAGCGGAAGTTAACTGGCGAAATGAGCGGCCAAATTGCGCTTGACATTAGGTGTGGGAGAAACTGAGAAAAAACAGACATAAAACGGTGATTAAGAATAGTAAAAAACCAAAGCGAAATATCGTCGCCAGAGCCGGAAGTGGACAGCCAAATAATTAATGTTAAGTGGGTTGACCTTGAAGCGTTTCTAAAATGAGAAAAGTTTAAATTTTGAATAAGAGAAATATTTAGATTTGCATTTTTAAATAAACGCCTTCAGCATTTTCGTGATTGTCCTACACAAATCGCTTAATTTTGAAGACTGATAAAACCTGAACTCCAAGGAGCTTAGGCTATGCTATGAGCCTTATAAGCGATTTATGTAGTGGTGGAATTTAGCTATGGATACATTTCTTGAAACCCAACTCGTTCAATGTACAAAATATAGGAGCTTCTGTTTGCTCACTGCTATTGATGTTCGTAGATTTAGATACAAACGACACCAACTTCTAATGCAGATTTTAAATGATTCCTGTTTGTCCTTTTCGTATTCCGGAGATTTTATTACAGTACATAGGTACTCCAAAGTATTGTATAAGACTTTCAAGTTGATATCACAACATAATTCCGTGATTTATGGTTTAAGTTGGAGCGTCTGATTTATGCAGAGCCTTGCTTTGGAGTACTTAATCGTTTTAGGTAAAATCAATACGCTCTATTCAAATCAGAAAACCGATTCCATCACTTACTCTTGCTTCTCGCATTCTTAGAGTGTGGTTTATTAATTCACATTATCTTTCCAATTGCAATCGCTTTTATGAGCTGCCTTTGATTTCAATGCAACTACCCTCAGAACTCGAGCAATAGAGCCTCCACAACTTCAGTTGACTTAGGTAGGTAGGAATTGGTTCTCGCAATGAAACTGCTTATATCCGCTATGCTTTTCGTAGACAGTTATTCTTCTAGATTGCAGTTGCGGCAACTATTCAAAAGGACAGCGCCCTGTTGAAGTTTGTATATATTATTTATGGACCTATTTGATAAGTCCTTGCTTCTATTACTGCACACAGAGGTCATATCTGATTTTTTATTTTGCAGCATGCTATTGATTTCCATCTGCTCTGAGATATTTGATCAAAATTATCATTCCCAGGAGGTATAAACACCGCCTGGAATTCGTCTAAAGAGGCTCTTAGGTTTGCATTCTTGTCTGCCTTTTCGTTGCCAAAAATGTTCCTGTTACCGAGAACACCAATTATGGTCGAGTAGCGTTGACCTGTCAGGGAGCATGTTTCCTTCTTCTTCTTTACTGGCGTAGACAGCGCTTACGCGATTATAGCCGAGTCAACAACAGCGCGCCAGTCGTTTCTTCTCTTCACTACGTGGCGCCAATTGGATATTCCAAGCGAAGCCAGGTCCTTCTCCACTTGGTCCTTCTAACGGAGTGGAGGTCTTCCTCTTCCTCTGCTTCCCGCGGCGGGTATTGCGTCGAATACTTTCAGAGCTGGAGTGTTTTCGTCCATACGGACAACATGACCTAGCCAGTGTAGCCGCTGTCTTTTAATTCGCTGAACTATGTCAATGTCGTCGTATATCTCGTACAGCTCATCGTTCCATCGAATGCGATATTCGCCGTGGCCAACGCGCAAAGGACCATAAATCTTTCGCAGAACCTTTCTCTCGAAAACTCGCAACGTCGACTCATCGGTTGTTGTCATCGTCCAAGCCTCTGCATCATATAGCAGGACGGGAATTATGAGCGACTTATAGAGTTTGGCTTTTGTTCGTCGAGAGAGGACTTTACTTTTCAATTGCCTACTCAGTCCGAAGTAGTACCTGTTGGCAAGAGTAATCCTTTGTTGGATTTCCAGGCTGACATTGTTGGTGGTGTTAATGCTGGTTCCTAAATAGACGAAATTATCTACAACTTCAAAGTTATGACTGTCAACAGTGACGTGAGAGCCATGTCGCGAATGCGACGACTGTTTGTTTGATGACAGGAGATATTTCGTCTTGCCCTCGTTCACTGCCAGACCCATTTATTTTGCTTCCTTGTTCAGTCTGGAGAAAGCAGAACTAACGGCGCGGGTGTTGAGGCCGATGATATCAATATCATCGGCATACGCCAGCAGCTGTACACTCTTATAAAAGATTCTACCTGCTCGATTAAGTTCTGCAGCTCGAATAATTTTCTCCAGCAGCAGTATTGAAGAAGTCGCACGATAGGAAGTCGCCTTGTCTGAAACCTCGTTTGGTATCGAACGGCTCGGAGAGGTCCTTCCCGATCCTGACGGAGATTTTGGTGCTGCTCAACGTCAGTTTACACAGCCGTATTAGTTTTGAGGGGATACCAAATTCAGACATCGCGGCATAAAGGCAGCTCCTTTTCGTGCTGTCGAAAGCAGCTTTGAAATCGACGAAGAGGTGGTGTGTGTCGATTCTTCTTTCTCGGGTCTTTTCCAAGATTTGGCGCATGGTGAATATCTGGTCGGTTGTTGATTTACCAGGTCTAAAGCCACACTGATAAGGTCCAATCAGTTTATTGACGATGGACTTTAATCTTTCACACAATACGCTCGACAGAACCTTATATGCGATGTTGAGGAGGCTGATCCCACGGTAGTTGGCGCAGATTGTGGGGTCTCCTTTTTTATGGATTGGTGTTTGAATAGCTCGGCCGGCAATCCATCGGCCCCTGCCGCTTTGTTGTTTTTCAGGCGGGCAATTGCTATTCGGACTTAGAAGAGGATGGAGTCATGTGTCACGCAAGTGAGGAAAGTTCTCTGATCGCCATTCACTTGGGAGTGGCCAGAAACGATTCTTTTACATATGACCCAAGCAGGTCACGACTTCCGATCTTTGACCAAGTATCCTCTGGGTAGCGTAAGAACATCCGTTTGAAGGCGAGCTTAAGTGAGAAGGCGGAATATCCCCTACATAGGGTTGTGCGCTGGGTTTGGGACCCACCTTGTAAAAAAAAACACCCCGAATGAAAACCAACAATCAGCCTCGGATGAGAGCTTGTTTCCTACAATGGAATTAATCTGTGCTGTCGCCATCAATGCCGCCTGGGTGTCCGTGTATATGGTAGTTTTCTCTATCATGCCATGGTTATTCAGTAGATCTCTGAGCCTAGTACTTCAGCTAGAAAGATACTGGCTGAGCTTGGAAGACGGCTATAAGCAGACACGTCAAGATCATTGGAATATATCCCTCCCTTACTTCGCAGTCTATTTTGAACACGTCGGTATAGATAGCGGTACTATTCTCCTCTCCTACTAATCCTTTTTTCTATTCACATCAAGAGAGTGATCTCAGCCGAAAGTGCCTAAATTCAACAATGAAAGGGATAGTTGGATTTACTTAAGTTTAGCTGGTTCAGAATGAGACTATGTCCATAATATTTCCTGTTCCAACTGTCTAATTCCTTAATAAACAAGGCATACGTGGCCTACTATACTTGTAAGAAAATCGTCAACAAGAATTGGGGCCTCAAACCAAGTATAATCATGTGGATGTATACTGCTATCATAAGACCTATACTTACATATGCAGCTCTGGTATGGTGGCCAGCGCTAAACAAGCAATACAACATTAGAAAATAAAATGGAATGCAAAGAGCAGCATGTGCGGATGTTACGGGTGCAATCAGGTCATGTCCGATTGATGCGCTCAATGTGATCCTGCATCAACTACCAATGGACATTTTTATTTGCAAAACGGCAGTTATTGCGGGGATAAGAATAAAAGAATTCGGAGGTTGGAATCAGCAGAACTACGGACATAGTGTAATCCTAAACAAGCTCATCATTAATAAATCAGACTACATTCCCCCAAAGCTGGATTTCAATAGACACTTCCAGGTGAAGATACCTTCTAGACGAGAATGGAGAAGAGGTCCAATAGCAGAGGAGGATACCACCTCAGTCTATACCGACGGGTCCAAAATGGACTGCGGAGTGGGCACGGGGGTATTCTCCGCTGATCTGGGCATATCTCTCTCTATACGTCTACCAAACTCGGCTAGCATCTTCCAAGCAGAAGTACTAGGCATAGAAAAAGCCTGCGAAGTTCTATTAGAAAACCACGGAAATATACATAAAGCAACTATATTTACGGATAGCCAGGCAGCCCTCCTGGCACTGTCTTCACCCTTGACAAATTCCAGTATAGTTCAAAACTGCAAGAGAGCACTAAGTTCAATTAAAGACAAGCTCCAACTAAACTTGATCTGGGTTCCCGGCCACAGGAAAATTTTCGGTAACGAAAAAGCAGATGAAGCCCGCTTGAATCGATCAAAGGAGATATCAATAGACAATTTCAACAAGTTGCAAATAACAGATGGAGAAACATTACAAAATGCGTCATAACAAAACAATTATGGCCAACATATGACAGGAAAAGAACCAACGACTTATTAAATAGGTCAAGAAGAAGTATTTACAGAATAACAGCTACCACAACGGGGCACTGGCCATTTGGGGAACATGCGCCCAAAATGGGTATGCCCCACAACGACATCTGCCGTGGCTGCGGAGTAGCAGGGAACAAGGAAACAATCTTCCACTTTCTCTGCGAATGCCCAGCTCTAGCACAGATCCGACACAAAGCACTCGGAATCCACCAAGCCCCAAATCTTGAATGGATTTCCACCAAAAGCATGTCGGATATAAGTAGTTTCATTGAAATCTCAAAATGGTTTGAGAGAGAAGGTGAAACGTAATAGCAGATACAGGAGGTTCTACGAACAGTGTATCAAAATGGCACATCAAGTGCTAATTGAGCCCGATAGGGCTGCACTCCTACCTACCTACCTACCTAATTCCTTTAATCTGATAGCATAGCTTGCTGTTACACTCCGAGTAAACATATCTAAGGAAAGTTGATGCAGACAAGACTTAATGGCGCCATTAACTCCTCCAAAGGCTGCTCTTAATATTTCTTTCAATTTCCTGGAATCGATTTAATTGTTCATTTAATGCTGGCCACCAAACCAGTGCTCCATAAGTTAAATTGGTCTAATGACGGTCGTATACAACCACGTAACTATATTTGGTTTTAGGCTCCAGTTCCTGCTAAGTATTTTTTTGTGTCAACCCCTTAGGTATATTGGTTGAAACAGCAGAGAAATTGTTGTATCACTGGATGAAGATAGTTTAAATTTAGATATTTTTGTTTTGCTCGTGAAAAGCATCAGTTCTGTTTGTTGCAGCTCTTTCCATAATCTCACTGATTGTGGAAGGAAATATCCTTTCATGACTTAATTTATACAATTTTTTAACTTATGTAATCCTTGATTGTTCTCAATTTACGCCCCCAGAGGGCAGGGGATAGAATTCGCCCACAGTAAGGTATGCATGTGGTAAGAGGCGACTAAAATCCAATATGCACTATGTCTGTTCTTTGGCTTGCCTCGACATTTCAACGTAGTCTTGTCGGAAATAGCGCTATAATACTCAGATTGAACGGATATTATAGACTTTGATCAAGATTCCTCTTCATGAAAAGACATTTCTAATTCAAGCGACAAATGGCATAAGTATTGAGTTTGATGCGTGCTCAATTGGTAGTTGCAAAAACTACAAGCGCTGACCCTTGACTCAAATTTGGTACCACGGGGAGCGGTTAGCCATTGGAGTTTGCTCCAATTTGCCCATTGAGTTTGGCCCTTAGGGGAGATTCGTGGCGGTTGTGGTAGAATTGAAAATTCAGATTAGTGAATGTCGATAATTAATGGAACTAAAGGAGTATATTTGAAAACAAAAAAATTTCAGTAAATGCATACCTTAATTGCTTCAACTAATTGACCAGAATCATAGTGATATTACTCAACTCCTACTGAACTTGAGCCTTGTCATACAAAATTGTTGATATCAGTGTGTGTTAAAAGTGTATATTAGTGCTGTTCTTTTTTCAATTACCATTGAAATCATTTATCAATAAATATGATTTCATACGCTGCAATTTGATAAATACTTACATACAGTTATAAATTATAATACAGCCATGCAAAAAATATGATGGATGCCTCGCTGATTTCACCGCAAATAAATTTCCCTTTCGCTGGCCGATAAATACACAATTATTTATTTATTTTAGATAAGGAAACTACAAACGAAATTAATGCGATGAGTCTGAATAAACAGATAATTCATATGAAAGTAAGTAATTTGTAAATATGTGGCATTCTCGAAAAATTATTGATAAAATTAAATAAAAAGTTAAAAAAGAACAATTTATAAAAATAAAATATTAAAGAAATAATGAGTAATTAAACAAAATATAATTATTTCATAAATTGTTGCACATTTCTTTTTTTATTTTAATTTCTGTAGGCATTTCGAGGTCTAACGATTTAAGTTGAATGGTGTGGGACTTCGCTAATTTAACAGTTAAATGACTCTTAATGTCACGCTTAATTGGATACACCATTTTGAGTGCGCATATAGTAAAGCACATGTACCACGAAAACGAAGCAAAGAACAGAAGAAAAAGTGTAAACTCTATTTTGGAGACTACCGTGTAGATTAAAGGAACCTGGTGCAGTACTTAAGTTATTGCCTTCCGTCAGTTTAAAATCGCTTTCCATATCAAGCCAAATCTGATTTTATTACTGACCCATGGCTTGAAAAAATGTGAACAAGCTATATGACGATCTTAAAATCTGAAATGTAACTTAAATTAAATTAAAGTAAAAACTCAAGCCTATCAATATTTCTTACAAACTCACCGCGGTAAAGGTGGGCATCGACACTGTGGTGAATTTGTATGCTCTCAATTCAGTTGGTATGCGACAGCGCATAATAAAAAATAGTATCATTTTTCGGTAAGCCAAGTTTCCATCATACCAGTTGCCATAAAAAGCCGCGTTTAGAAGCTTGTTGCTCTAATGAGAAGAGAGAATATAAAACTCTGGTGAAGCAGCGTTGAAAGGAGTGTTAATTTAGAAAACTTTTGAAGAGTAATTAAAAGCGCTGCAGTTTTCGGTTCGTTAAAGAATAAAGAGGGGTTCAATGACCTAAATCATGGGAACTCAATACAGAAAATAGTAGTAGATAAGACTTAGCTAAGAGATTTTTTTTGTACTGGACAATAACTCGATGTGGATCACACTTGAAGAGTTGCAGATTAGTTTTTTATGATGCCAAAAATGAAAATTTCAAAATATGGAAAAAAGTATGAAAAAGGTGTTTAGCTACGCCACGGTTCTGCTGTAATCAGATACTGCTATAAAGCTTATCAAGAAGTAGCTCGATGCAATTAATAATGAAGCTAAGCAATCCGTAACTAGTTTTAAGCATATAATCTGAGCGGTTAAAATCAATATTGCTTTTTGCTATCCGCGTAAGTGCTAATCTCTCTGAATCTTCTCCAGCAGTCCGACTAAACTAACGAATTCGTAATATGTAACTAAAGGCAAAGAAGATTCCTTGCAGACAACTAATAATCAGTAACGAGGGAGGATTCGACCTATTTATACATTCATTCCATCCATCCACGCTTGTACTCACCGTTTCCGTTAGCTCCTTGCCGGTGTAACATATGAAAAACGTGAAAACAATGAATGAAGTCAGACCAATGGAGTATTTGAAGGCATGAGCCAAGCTGATCATGACCATGGAGAAGCCCATCAAACAGATCGCTATGGCAGAAGTGCATAAATTCACCATAAACGATACGTTGAAGATGGCATTAGTTTCCTTGGAGTAGCTTCGTGTAAAAAAGGAAGGAAAATTTAGAAATATCGTAAAAAGCCTTTCACCACACACAAACTCACTTCAGCAACTGACTGTGGTAGTTTATTAAATACTTCAACTCCTCGTTAGCATTTGCGCCAGCGGCATCGATTGTCTCCAGCGCATTGGCCAAGTAATCGAAATGTATTTGCAACTGTGTCGTGAAGAAGCAGAGCATAAATTCAGCGGCCATAATGAAGGCGACACCGGTCAGCGACGACTGCACTTGACAAACATAAGCGAGCATAAATGACGCAAATGATTGGGCGTTACGCTCATTTTGCCAGGGATACCACGTATTGGACTGGTAACGATATTTCCAAACGATACCCGGTGTCGTCCACTCGTACAAAAACTCGACAATCGGCAGGGAATTGTAATAAGCAAATGCGAACATGTAAAGTGTAGTCGCGAGCTTCATAAGTTTATTGGACTTCGACGCAAAATACTCTATGCGATGTGGAAACTCCACTGAAGATTTAGAGTTAAAGCAGAGTAAAAATTATAGACAAAGTGGTTTACCTACCTATGTTGTATACTTGTAGACACATACTCACCACCTCTTAGCGATCGTTTCGTAAACTTGGCTTTTCTTTGGAGGCGTGGCGTAGGAAACAACTGCTGAAATTTCTCTAAAAGCATCGCTATGCGGTCTCCGTACCAAAACATGACGAGCATATTTGATGTTCCGACCATGGTCAGCCCCATAATGCCTCCAGTTTCGGTTACCTGCACGATTGTAGACTGATCGCTGCTCTCGTGCGGCATGAAGAGATAAATGAGCATACCGATATTTTGATAAACCAAGTTTATAGCGCCGAAAGTGAAGAGTGCGCGCCTGAGCCAGATCCTACGATAGCTGTAAGTGCGTGCGCCGCTCCAAGTGAAGGGTTCTGTTGCAGCCAGATTCAAGGTGAAGTAGGGATACTTCAAGCAATGCTTCATTGAGTAGATTTCAGACATTTAATATAATATATTTTTATTCCGGATTATATGAGCGCAAACAGTGTTTTCAGAATACACGACATTTCGGTAGAGTATTCTTTATATACCCCATTTTCGTTTCATTTGCTTCTATTTTTACTTATGAATTAATTGAGTAATTTTCTTTTAGAGGAACTCAATTACATTCCGACATTGCTTATTATTCTCTTTGCGACATCTCATTAGCCTAACTAATGAGGTAATTATATGAAATTATTGTATTCGATTTTCTCTAATGTGCGTTTTATCGCTGAATACATATACTTTATACTCGTAATAACTACTAAGGCACGCTTATGTTCGGGTTCAAAATACTTATATCTTTGACAGTTGGTTATCTACAACACGTCTTTGTCGTTTTCTAAACTTTGTGGGTTTTTATACTCTCGCAACAAAGTTGCTAAGGAGAGTATTATAGTTTTGTTCACAACACGGTTGTTCAAAGATAAATTTTTTACACTGAACATGGGATATTAGTTTTGCTATGGAACAGGAAACATCGGAAATTCGACCTTGTGTATTTCTATATATGAGCGAACTAACTCCTAAGCCTTTGCGATATGGACCACATAACTTGATTTCTTCCCAAATTTGAAACCGTGGTGTCGTGTGACCGTCTCTACAGGAAGGTGTAATCGGTGAAAAACTTAATAAAAAAAGAATAAAAAAGCTCTGTATTTTCTTTTATAAATAAATCAGTAAGGAAGGGATAAGGCCGGGTGTATACTTTTACAATTTGCAAGGATCAAAGCCGATTAAATGCAATGGATATACAAACATAGCTCGGCTGATACATGTTATGTGATAATATATCGATGATAATACTACTGTTTTCAAAAGTAATGACATTTGAATTTAAACTGCGCGCGCCGAAGGATTTTGAGAACTATTTTTCTTTTTAGGTTGGTAGTACTGTCAGTCACATTTATGTCAAATTTCATGTCAAAATATTCATTAGTGTTTGACATACGTGTCGTTTTGTGAGCTGCTAAAAGTGAGTTTTTCGTTTTTTGCGATGTCGAAATTTGTTGAGCAAAGAATTTGCATTAAATTTTGTTTACGGAATCAATTTTCTGCTGCGGATACGTTGAGGATGGTGCAGAAAGCCCTTGGTGATCAGGCTATGTCTAAAAAAAATGTTTACAAGTGGTATAGTGAGTTCCAAGCCGGCCGTGAACGTGTCGAAAACGAAGAGCGTCCAGGGCGACCATCAACCTCAACCGACGAAGCTCACGTTCAACAAATCAAAGATTTGGTGTTGAAAAACCGTCGATTAACAATTAGAGACCTTGCTGATGAAGTTGGCATATCGAAAGGCTCAGCCAATACCATTTTGAAGGATGTTTTGGGCCTCAAACGCGTCAAATCTCGACTGGTACCGAAAACATTGAATTTTTTGGAAAAAAGGTGTCGCGTTGAAGTGTGTGAAACGATGCTTTCCGACTACCAGGGTGTCATGAAACGCATCACAACTGGCGATGAGACTCGGATCTATGCTTACGACCCCGAAACAACCGATCAATCTAGCGAATATCGTGCCAAAAGAGAGCCGAGATCAAAAAATCGCTCCAAAATCGCTCAAAAATCAAGGTCATGTTGACTGTTTTCTTCGATTATCGTGGTGTTGTGCATTATGAATTCCTTCCAACCGGTCAAACAGTCAACAAGGAATATTATTTGAACGTTATGCGTCGTTTGCGTAACGCTATCCGTCTAAAAAAGCCGGAATTGTGGAAAGACAATTCTTGTTTTTTACACCACGATAATGCACCATCCCATACTGCCCCCGTAATATCATTCCACAACCACCGTATTCACCTGATCTGGCGCCGTGCGATTTCTAGCTGTTCACCAAGCTCAAAAACTGCTCCGTGGACACCGTTTTTATACGATAGAGGAGATTCAAGCCGCAGCGAACACGGAACTGAAGGCTATCCCGGAAAGTGACTGCAACCAGTGTTTCGAAGATTGAAAAATCCGTTGGCATAAGTGCATTGCATCAGGAGGGGATAACTTTGAAAGGGATGAAATTGATTTGGAAGAATAAATAAAGAATTTTCAAAATAAATACAATGACACCTTATTTTTTGGGCACAGTAGTGTATCGCCAAAATGGCCGGAAAGGCAAATTTAAAATTGTGTTATATAGAAAGTAGGCGTGATTTTTGTCGAATTTTGCGTATATTCATACTGTAATGTAGATATAACAGGATAATACTCTGTAGCAACATGTTGCACAGTTTAATAATTTATTGAAAGGTACCGATCATTCACTTACGATTCATTCATTTAAAATACACTCCAAATATTTCAAAGTGAACAGTTTTACTTTTCCCAAATATAGTCCTGCATCCTGCTTTCAGTATTTTGATTTGGTAACGTCTTTCAAATTCCATTATACTTTAATGGAGGCGTTCTCTTTGTGCTTACGAATAAGCTTCATATTATCTTTCAATTTACCTGCGTAAGCTGCCGTTTATATTTTGGGATTTGGCAACCCTAGTGTTGCAATCTGGTAACTCTCAACTTTATCGTAAACCTCGATATTTGTGACATACTCAGAACCGTTTTACATGTAACCACTATTTATGCTTTATACTGAAACTTGAAATACTCATCTCAGCGAATATTTTTGAGCGATTATTTTGTGCAAATTTCGACGTAGATTATCTCAGCAACAGTGCATCAATGAACATAATAGAAAGTTTAGCGATGGTATGGTGAATTCAATTGAGGTCATAGATCATTCCATGACGGATTTAGTGAAGGTCATGCGAAATCAGTTATTGTTCCGGAAACTATTGTTGCTGTGCGCAAACTATGATCACCAGATTGTCATGTGACCTATCGTGAGACAACAATAGGCATTAGTGGGACTAGGATACATTCAACATTGGACAATTGATTGTAAAAAAAGTTTGACGTCGGATGCCAGACAATTTGTCGATCGCTAAAAATCGGTTCGTGTCGATTGGTGAGGAAAAATGTTAAAAAGAAACGATAACTGTGCTTCAAAACAAGTCTATGACAACATAACAGGTGATGAATCCCAGATTTACGCGTAAGAGTACGGAAGTAAACACCAGTTGATTGTATGCGTGTTTCAAAATGAGCCGAATCGAAAAAAAAACAAATCAGAAAAGCCAAACGCCGAAGACGGATCTCTCGACATGACAATGCAAACTTTCACACATCGACTGAAACAAGTGCATTTTTGGCTACTCAAACCATCAATTTAATGTGTCATCCGCCGGCTGCAGTACCCATGTTACGGAGAGTGACAAAAGTGCTTCGACAATAGGTGCAAGCGCATTCAAAAGTGTCTAGATCTTAATGGAGAATATTTCGAGAAAATAAAGCGAATTTGGTTGATTAAAATTTGCTTTTGTTATCTGATTCCGAAATACAAAAGGCAAACTACGTAAATGGAAATTTAACATGTGCTTCTTTATTTTTAGTCATGTCAAAGATCGTCATAATTGTCAGCTTTATGGTTTCCTTGGAAACCATGCTCTGCTGCCTTAAAACTTTTCTAGGCCTTTTTTTTTGCCTTATTTCTAAGTTACTTTGGGAAAATATAGTAGCATTGCAATCCATACAGCATTTTTATACTTTTGCAACATGTTGCTATGGAACATATAATAATTTGGTCCCTTAAGAGTTGCTTGTACAAACCTGCAATTTGTGACAGTTGATCGAGTAGCAAGGGACACTGGTAGGCTTAAAATTTTGAAAAAGTGGGCCATGCCCGCCTTCTGTGGAGTTTATTACTTACATCCCTTAAAACACTTAATTTAATAGTTAAAATCGTTAAGTAAAAATGTCTTAAGCATCGATATTGTAAAACTCGATCAAATTGTAAGATATCTTCGCACACTCCCATATAACAGTTCTGTTTAGGGGTTACATAGGGTTCCTCCGTTAAAAAGGGCCCTTTTCAAGCATTTTTTTCTCGTATAAAAAGTGCAATATTTTATTAGAATTTTTTATTGTTACAATCATACATTATTAACAAAGAAATTCTCAAATTTAAAAGAAAAAAACCTCCAACCCAGGGTGACACCTCGGAAAAAAGATCATAACTTCTTACAGGATCATCTAAAATTAAAAAAATACGTATTTTAGTTAAAGCCTTAACTTAGAATTTGGACGAAGGAAAAAAAATGAAAATTGGATTTTTGGCAGATATTTTATATTTTTACAAAAAAATTTAAATTTCGGGACATGTTTTTCCAAAAACTTGTTATCGAAAAAAAATTCTTCGTCCAAATATTTCAGATTTCATGAAGATCGGTTGAGTAATTCTCGAGAAATCTTGCCAACCGACTTCGAAAACACAGTTTGGAGGAAAATGCATTTAAAGACGGCGCACTTAGCCTAACTAGCCTCGAGCGTACAAATTCTCAAGACTGTATCTCCGAAACTATTACTCGGATCAACTTGAACAATATTCTAGAGGTGTTGTAGACTTTAAAAAACTAATAAAAAATTTTTATTTTTTGAAACCCATAAACCCATGAACCCCTTAAAAAGTACTAAAGGCGCGATAAATCATAAAGCCAGAGACTTTCAATTTTACATCCGACATGCTACAAGAGGCCTTTATAAGAACCGGGGTCAAAATAAGAGGATGGCTGTGGCACTGTCCACATCTCAGGACTTACTCTACTGATATCGAAGAAATTTGGAAAGTGATTTTATATTAATATTTCTATATTCCATTGCGAAAATGGCGAAACCAGATCACAACCAACAGACTACAGCTGTTGAAGATCCCTAGATAACGAATTTGTGGACCCCAGTTCCTAATTATTAATATGTGGCATGTTATTAGTATGAGTATTGACAAAAGGACTTGCAGTCAATAAATACTCCGTATATATAAACGAATTAGCCCCACTCCCATATACCACATGTAATGATTTTCGTTTTTTTAGCAAGCCTCGTGATGAGTATGCCATTCAGAGGGTGATATATATGTATTTATAAAATTGCTTGAAAATATGTTCTTGTGTATACCTGAAATCTTGGTCTCAACCTCATATCTCTAATGTAATGAATTTCAATTATCTGCTTGACCTTTTCCGTATCAACTCAATATATTAAATGTAGCCTCTTCGTTTAAACTTTTATTGTATATTTTTCATTTAAGGATGATTTTAAAGTACTTTTAAAATAAATAATAATAATAACATTAAGTATAATAATTAAATATGCTAATAATAAATTAAAATATATTAATAAAACTGAAAACTACATTGGAAAAAAACTTTCAGCCGCAGCTTGATTTTTGAGCGGCTCTGGTGTGGTTTTTGAGGTTCTCCCTACATTCCAATGATTGCTGACTTGTTGGTATGTCAAACAGCATATTTTAGCTCGACACTATGGAATATATTACTTATCACTGTAACTAACTGTAGAGTATAAAAGGCGAACAAGAAAGAGTCAAGGAATATATTAGTTTGAAAATCTGGTTATTACAGAATTGTCATTCCAGCGCAATGCTAATATATCGAAGACAAATTCAGATGTTCTGCGTGGTTTCTAGCACGCATTGTGCCTTTTGCAAGGTATCCAAGGGTATTAAATAAACGCATTAATTTATAGTTACGGTTGATTTGCAGTTTTTAGATGCGTTTATTTTATCAAAACGTTTTCCCCAAAACCATAATTTTTATCGAAATTAGAAGAAGCGCCAGTATATAGAATAAATTGATAACCATTAGCTGCAGTTCCTCATTGCTCATGAAGTCAGTCAAAAACCTTTAAAATTCATTAACATATTCCTTCTCCAAAAAGCCGTAGAATCGATTACTTATGAACCACCCAGTTCTCTCTCATTTACCAGAGACGGAGATCTCCTCATCCTCACCAAAAATAACCAACAACAAAACTGTCAAACATTTGTGAAATTTCCGTTAATGTACACGCAACACTAAACACGGTGAATGGCGTTATACTATATATGCAAGCTGTCTTGCTAGCCTTACTGAAAACGAAATAGTGGACGGTATACGCCAACAGGGTGCAGAAGAATGCAAAAAATTACGAAAATTATAGATGGTGAAACTATAAACACCCCTCTTCACATAACTTCCTTTAACGCATATGAACTACCCAAAGAAGTTAATGTCGCTTGGCTTAAGGTTAAAGTTGAACTTTATATCCCATCCCCAATGCAGTGTAAAAACTGCTTTGTTTTGGGATATACAGCCAAACATTGCAAATCCGATCCGAAGTGTAACGTTTGCTCCTCCTCAACCCATAACCACACTCCATTTAGTAAAGTAGAATGCATTAACTGTAGATAACAACATAGATCGGACCACAAACTACATATGTCCCGCCCTACTTAAAAGCAAATACATTCTAACATACAAAACACTAAATAAATGTATTTACAAAGAAGCAACTGAAAAAATAAACAACAAACGCAAAGAATACGTCTCACCAACAGAAAATTTAGAAGAAGCAATAAATAAAAAAATTAGAAAACAAATAGAACAAAAAACCAAACAATAACAGCAAACAATTCCCATCCTCTGATACTTCTCTTACTATTAACAACAGCAATAATAAGAACAATACTCCATACCAACAATACACACAACAATCCAACTACGCAACTGATTCAAATAAACACTCACACACACTCACATATCCTCTTCCAATCCTTATTTACCAAACAACAACAATAACTCAATCTTCTCACGCACTCTTCTCAAATAACACTTAAACAATAATACAGTAATACAAAACATCGAAGACAGAACTGCCATCCAAAATAGTCTTCTAGCTCTCTCAACAGATTCTCTTAGCTCAGAAACTGTTGACGATAAAATTTTATAAAAAACTCTTATTAAATATTTCTTTAATAGTGAAGTTTCTTCTCACCTAACACTCATTGATTCTTTATGGTACTTAAGATTCTGCAGTGGAATCTTAATGGTTACTACAAAAACTACAATGAGCTCACTTTACTTCTAAAAGAAAATCTGTTTCTTATAGTTGTTCTCCAAGAAACTCATTTATTTAATAACCCACCAAACAGTATGTATCCCACAAATGAAATAAATTATAAAAAAGCCAATGCAAAGTTTAAAAGAGAAGTTAAAATCTCAAAACAGACAGCATTTATAGAATTTACGACGGATATTAATCCCAAATTTTCTGGAGCGAAATAAATATCATCCATGGAAATTTTCCTTCAAAAAATATCCACGTAATTAAAAACTCTGAAAATTTAAGCATTTCCACTTCAATAGAAATATCACATGTTTTGCCAAAACCTGGTCAAACTATTCAAGAAATAGCAATTTTAGCGATGATTTCGTAATTAGAAAAAGTCGATATATTAATTCTGTCCATATTAATTACCACTTAAGTCAAAAAGCAAAGCAAATAGATCTTCCTTTCTCTACACTTGAACTTAATTCTTGCCTCTCTACACTGAAAGGTAAAACTCCAGGCCTAGACAAAATCTCTTATCCGCCTATTGGAAACCTTCCCCCCATTGGTAAAACATAACGATGCTTCTTATGCAACATAATATTTACAAATAGCGAAGTTCCTCAATTTTGGAAAACAAGTCTCACTATCCCCATACCAAAACCCAATAAACCAAAAACACTACTGAAGGTTATCGCCCAATTTCACTTTATTTCATGCCTGGCAAAAATAATGGAAAAATGGTAGCAAGGAGATTAATGTGGTACCTCCTAAATAATAACCTACTTTTTAATCGACAAACAGCATTTAGAATGGTCGCGGTACAATTGATGCTCTTCTTACCTTAGATGAGGAAATGTCAAACTCTCTCTCTAGTAAAAATCCTTTTTCAATTATTTCGATTGACATGTAAAAAGCTTTTGACCGAGTTGGTCTCCATACTATCATAGCACAACTAACCACTTGGAAACTCAGTCCAAAAATAATTAACTATATACGGCACTACCTTCTCAATCGAAAAATTCGCGTAAAAGTTAATGGTGTTATAAGTGAGCAATGTCCAATTGAAAACGGTATTCCACAAGGCTCTCCTTGGTCCGTAACACTTTTCCTTATAGCTTTCGATCATTTAAGCCGTATAATAAATGGGTATAAATATTTTAAACATTTACTATATGCCGTTGATCTTTAGTATATCTGCAACATCGTGCGAAATTCAAATACTTTTAATAACCAAATTAACACTCTTTTTAACAATATCTTAAGCTGGTGTCGTACTAATATCAAGGGTACTAAAATCTCCACTAGTAAATCTAAACACCTACACATATGTAACAAACGAAATTGTAATAATATCTCATTAAGCATCAACAACTGTAATATTAAAGATGCAAATAAACTTAAAATCTTAGGCTTAATATTTAATCATAAGTACTCATGGAATGATCACATAACACAATTTTGTTCATCACTTCATAATAGATTAAAAGTAATCAAGTGCCTCAGCAATATAAAGTTAGAAAGTAATTCCAACACACTCAATCAAAATTGATTATGGGTTTCCTATATTCTGCAAAACATAAGAAAAAACTGGTCAAAGATGGCGTCAGCATACCACACTGCAGCCCGACTTGCCATTGGAGCTTTCCGTACTACCCTATAAAAAACATTCTAGTCGAAGCCAGGTTACCTACCTTAGAAAACAGATTGCTCTACATCACCAGAAGCATGATTACGAAATTGATCAATACCGAAGGCTCTCCTGTTAAAGCCGCACTAAGAAACAAGCTACGCCGGAAAAGAAAAACCAGGAAAACCTCAGCCTTACAAACGCTGATACACGCTGTAAAGGAAATGAATGTTCTTTCAAATAATCCAGTGATCCCAAGCCTTCGTATAAAAACGTGCGTTATTCTGGATTTGGCCAAATTTAAGAAAGAAATTACACCACCAGTTGTCACCACCAGTTGTCACAAAAATTGAGATACACTCTACACAGATGGATCAAAGGATTATAATAATGTGACCTTCAGTGTCGTTAAGGATAAATCTGTAATCATGCAGCTACACTAAATCTTTTTGCCTCAATTTTCACGGCAGAAGCAACAGCCATTATGCACGCTTGCTTAATAGGAAAACAGAATAGACGTAAACATCTCACCTTCAATGAATCTTTATCGTCGCTCCAAGCCATACTAAACGCCAATCATGCTGATCCAACTGTTTCTCAAATTAGAGATATCCTCATCAACAATATTAGTAAAATTAAGTTATCATTGATACCCAACCACATTGGTATAAGGCAATACTCTAGTCGACTCCCAAGTCAAACATGCAACAAGAGCTCTCTTAAAACTTATAAATACCAACAATAAAAAAGACACTAAAAATTTTGCTAAAAAGTCCTATCGTGAGGCCGAAAATGAACACTAGAGCCAATACTCCCACTATTACAAAGTAATAAATCCTCAATCGTCTCTTTTCCCTTCAACTATATCCAGAAGACATTGCATTCTATATACTCGCTTTCGGTTGGGTCACTCCAAACTAACACACAAACATACATTGGAAAACTCCCAAAACACCAGTTCGCACACATTGTAACACCGAGAATCTCACAACTCTACATTTAATACAAAACTGCACACAAAATAATCTACATTTAATACAGCCGTTTCAACTTAAACTTAACAGAATTACTAACAAACGTAACACAAACTAACATAAAACAGTGTACTGAATTTAAATGTACACTAGATATCTATTTTCGAGTCCGACAAGACATCGCAACCGATTGAAAGTTGCACCACGACAACGCCCCGACTCACACCGCCTTTCTTGTGAAGATCTACCTAACGAAGGCCGGCATCCCAACGCCTCCGCAGCCGCTCTACAGCCAAGAAGAAAAGCAAGCATTTTGAGACGACAGAAAGTTTTTAAAGAATTGTAACGATTGGACTAGGCTCTATTACTTTCCGGACAAACTCTATATCTATTTATGGGAGAATGAAAAACCTTGTATACTCCTGAACATTCTACAAAATGAGAAGAAACAACTGCCACTTTTGAATTCATTTCTCAACATATAATGGAAGTATCTTTTAAGGTTTTTTTGGTGTTGGTACTCAATCTAATACTTAACGCGCCAATATTGATATTTTCAATAAAGATTATTATATAGATAAACCCTTTAAAACAGCAAGTAAAACGCTAAGAATATGGAATATCCATTAAATAAGTTTTTATTCCTTTAGTGCTCATACTTATAAAAAAATCCGTACAATGTTTCTCCAATAACAATAATCAAGTAATTTATTTGCTGACTTAAGTAGGTGAGATGCTTCTACATAATTTAATAACAATTGTCTTTAAACTCTAGTAGCGATTGTGAAATGCAAGCAGAGATCTCTCTTCCCTCTAGTACAAAACATCATGCCTCTACTGTGTTGTTGAAATAATTTCTGTTCAATGTTGCACTACTCAATGGCTCGAAAAGATGTGAAGAGCTGATAAGAAAGCTTCAAGATCTGTAAATAATATTTATAATAATATATTTTTTGTTCAAATATTATCCCAGCAAACGCTTTACCCTCATATAAGTTTCCATTGAAAGTGACGTATAACCGTAGGCTTGAAATTCGCATGGGGCTTTTGTGCGCATTATGAAGAAGATGATCAGGCGACGATACTCGTAGGAACCCTCATACCAATTGCTATAAAAAATTGCTGGACCTATCATCATGGTCTGAAAAACAGTAAATTTCGTCGAATTATTTCAAAAAAGATGAGTTGTTAGTATCACGTTTCACAAAGGAAGGGTAACAGAACTAAAAGAACTTCTCTCTTTGCAGTGGTCGAATATTTGGCATAGAGGTAAAGTTGCGAAAGTTACCTTCCAAGGACTAGAAATATTGTCGAGGTTCATCTGCCAAATCAAATTTATTCCATATTACAGGATTTGTGCGGAAAGTAATAGGACTGAGTCGATTTAAAAAATGTATAGAACCAATCGTTACAATTCTTTGAAAACTTTCAAAATAGGCTCCCTCTGCGTCGATTCAGCGCTGCTAGTGCCATTTCCAAGCACTGACGGCATCACGGAAGGCATTCTCTGGAATAGCCTTGAGAGCCGAGGTGCACTCTGCTTGGCTTCCCTCTGTTGTCTCAAAATGCTTGCCTTTTATCTGCCTTTTCAGACAAAAGCCACATATGGGCTGTAGGGCGACTGCGGAAGCATTGGGATGCCGGCCTTGGTTAGGTAGCTCTTCACAAGAAAGACGGTGTGAGTCGGGGCGTTGTCGTGGTGCAACTTTCAATCGGTTGCGATGTCTTGTCGGACCCGATTGACCCTTCATTTGAGTCACTTGATGACTTCCACGGAAAACTTGACGTTGAAGGTTTGGCCAAGAAGAATAAATTCATGGTGGACGATGTCTGTGATGTCAAAAAAGACAATGAACATCTTTTTCACTAAGGATTTGCTCATTTTTCTCTTTTTGGGCGAGGAGACGTCGGCGATTCCCATTCTATTGGAAGACTCAGAAGATCGGTGTAAGCCTGCTTGATCATATCAAACGTCTCTGTCGCAGATTTATCAAGATTCACACAGAATTTAATCGCATATTTCTGCTATACCCAACACTCTATTTTCGGCTTGCATCACTCACAGAAACACGTTGCGCGAAAATGTTTGTCTTGACCCTCCAGGTATTCGGACACAACTGAACAGCTGCTCGTTCGATAGCTAGGAACGCCCTCTACCTAATCCAGCCGGTGCGCGCACGCTCCGTAGTACAGTCACGGTGGAAGAAAATCAGTCCCATTACTTTCCCGACAAACCCTGTATACTCGTACTTACCTCTCTTATGAGTTCATCGCCGTTCCTACAAAACAGATAACCGAGAATCAGGAAGAATGAGAAGCCTGCCGAAAACATCACCGCACTAGTAAGGTTGACCAACACCATAGTTAAGCCCATTAAAGAAATCGCAAAAGTGGTGATTATTAAGTCCAAGGTGAAAGTCAAATTGAATATGGAATTAATGCGCACAACGAGACTGCAAAATAAGTTTGGTGAATTGGACCATATTGTATGAAAACACACCACATGACTTACCGCAACAACTGATTGTGATAGCTGATGAGGGCTTTCAATTGTAGAAGCGCATCCGGCGCGCTGGCGTCCAACGCACTCAAGGCACTGGACAGATAATTGAAGTGCATCAGCATTTGCGTGGTGAAAAAGCAGAAAAGATTTTCACTACACACTATGAAAACAACGCAGATATACTCCGCAATCGCTTGGGTCAGAAATGCGGCCATGAAGCCGATGAACGAGGAGTGATCATTGTGATTGTGCCACGGATACCATGTATTCGCTTGAGCTCTGTACATAATATTCTCCCGATGTGTCACCAATGCATAGCACAGCTGCAGAATTGGTACGGAATTGTAATAGATGTAGCAGTTTATTATGAAACGTTTGAGACGTCTCATGCTGGCGCGTGATTTTTCTTCATAATAACGAAGTCGATAGATGCCAATAGCTTCAACAATACAATTATATTGAAAAAAAAAGATTTAATTTTAATAAAAAATCTCTCAGTTCTTATAAAATAGACGTTGGTCAAATTAAATGAAGGCTCAAGAAGGATTGAAGGAAATGAATGTAATGGGAACCCTTTTCTGAGTTTGCAGTGTATTTTCACTGACGACTTTTGAGAATGTCGAGAAGGGGTTTGGTGTAACGCTTTTGAAGAGTTACTACGGCAAATATTCTAAGGTCCGTTTTCCCCTGCTGGTTGCCGTCTTTCGAAGAGATAGCCGATTCGTGTGGAAGGAGAAACTACGGATACGATTATTCAAAGAAGTCTGGAATAGTGTGTTTAAAAGCAAAACTCTTCATTTTCCTACTGATACGCACACATGTTCTGGCCAAAGTGTGGATGCGTCAAAGTAGTGCTTGGCAATGGACTAACTCTAAAAAAGATAACCTATATCGCTTTGTCAGAAGTCTTAAGACTTTTATGGTACCGTACTATAGTTTTGACTAACATGAACACTTTATCGAAATGCAAAGAACGCTTACGGTGACAATAAAATGAAGATGAAGTAATGGGTGTCAGTATTTGTGTGAACATTCCAGCCTCGTTAATGACATAGACAACATAACGACTTACAACCAATCTGACCCTTCTCAGACTCGTTCAATTCTGCAATCCTCCTCTGTTTAGCTACACTCGGAAATAGGTCCTTCAGCTCTTCCAGTACTCTAAGAATATCATGGCGCCGCCAAAAGAGGTTCCACATCTTGTAAATGCCACAACAAAAGTATGAAATTACAGCAAGCACCTCAAATACCTGTGATTCGCTGCTCGAATACAACTCTGCCTCCGGCGTTGCACGTGGCACAAACACACCAGCGACAAGTGCGGAAACGTTCACAACCAACGTGATTGAGCCGCATATGTATAGCACTTGCTGCACGCGGTACCAAGATCTGTGCCGAAGGCCAAGCTTGCTGCCACTGCACATGAATGGCTCGAAGCAAGCCAACTTGAATGCGAGTGCTGGATATTCAAAGAACGTTTTCAGATTGTAAGCACGAAAGGACATTCCGAATTCTTCGAAAATCTCGTTTCGTTATATTTTATTTTTTTTTTGTTTTTCCGTTTCGTCTCGCAAAAGCCTGCAAATTGCTTTGCAATTTTTGCAACAAAATGCTGAAAAATGTCTTTGACTCTTGATGAATTCACTTCACTAAGCATTTAAATTGCATTTAAAAGTTTTAATTTTCCTCTTGCCAGCCAAACAATTGGGCAACGACAAAGGCGAAAATTTTAAATATTTTGCAGCGCTTGCAATTCCTTTTATATGGAAAATCTATTGTTTGCCCTCAAAGCTGGAATGTGCGCTTTTGTTTTGTCACAGTGTGTGTGTTGTGTGGCATGTTGCAGGAAAAGTTTGCGGTTTTTTGTTGCATTGATTTAATTTGCAATATTTTAATTGCAACTCTGTTGCGCGCAAAAGGGGCGGTGTGTTGTGTTGGGGCGTATTTATTTTGCTTTGTCCTTGCTAAGCAGTTTTTGTGGTTTTTATAATTGCTTAACGACTTTCAACTGCTCAGTAAATTGGTCAGCGCTGATTGCTTGTTAATAATTTGTGCTTTGTAATTGCTTCTAGTGCTCCTATATTATTTGAAGCTGAGGGTATAGTCTGAAAGAAGATATTTGATATTCCGAAAGTATTTGACAGTAGGTCTTGAATTCAAGGACCCAGAGGAGCCAACGTTGAGGCTGTGTGAAAACTTATAGTAAGGAGATAAAAGGATCGTACTGGTGCTCGCCAAAAATAACACGATCAGACACTTTACTTTTTATGCTCTCTCAGGAGACTAAGAAAGCTTGAACCGACCTCAATAAATGCAACCAATACTATTACGGGCTCAGTAGGCAATTATGATGAAGAGCCTTTTGTCAGCTGACAAATTTAACACTCTCTAAATCACTATTAGTAGTTTCTGTTGTCTTGAAGGACGAACTGGCGCTTCGGCTGGTCCAAAGAAAAGTTCTTCGCAAGATTTTTGTCCCTTTACGAGTTGGCGACGATTATTGTATCCGAACAAACGATGAGCTGTATGAGTAGTGCAACGAAACTGACTTTGTCCAGGACTGTCAGGAATCCATAATCCTTTTTAAAAATATAAGAAATCTTCACTATTTTGATATAAAACGTTGACAAAAACGGAAAGACAGAGCCAGTTTGTGTCTTATTTTGGCGACGTATTTGTGGAAGACACACCTCTTATGTTTACATTCTAGCATTGACTCGAACCCCTAACTTGAAGCCTTGAAGATACGCTCCCGCCTCTGTGCAGCAAGAAACGCACGTCCACAAACACAAGGAAGGTTCAATCCCAACAGACAGCCGAACGATTTTCTATTCGACTTGCACTCCTGCACTCTGAGAGCACTCGCTGCCTACTCGGCATAAGGGAACTGTGGAACGACATTGCACGCTCCTTACATACAGCTGTAAACAAAACCATTAGTTTTCGGAAAAGGCAAAAGAACAGCTGCTACGACGAGGAGTGCGGGGTGGCAGTGGAGGTAAAACAGACTGCCTACACTTCTGGCGAAAAACACTTCCTAACCCGCTGAATGGCAGTGAAAGCATAACACCAAGAGATAGGGAACTCGATTCTTCAAACGATGACGATGGAGCAAACGTTCCATTGCCCGACCATGAAGAACTTCGAAGAGAAATTACTCGTTTGAAGAACAAGTCTCCTCAACATAGCATATAAGGTTCTATCAAACTCATCAGTGTGGTTTCAGGAGGGGAAGATCTGCAACTGACTAGACAATCAACATGCGATAAATCTTGGAAAAAATAGGATTGGCACATTTCAAAGCTGGTTTTGACAGCACGAAAAGGAGCTGCCTTTATGTCGCGATGCCTTAATTTGGTATCCCCGTAAAACTAATACGGCCTGTGCAAACTGACGTTGAGCAACCCCAAAAGCAACGTCAGGATCGGGAGGGACCTCTCCGAGGCGTTCGATACCAAACGAGGTTTCTGACAAGGCGACTCCCTATCGTGCGACTTCTTCAATTTACTCCTAGAACAAATAATTCGAGCTGCAGATCTGAATCGGGAAGGTACAATCTTTTATATAGTTAGAGTGTACAACTGCTGGCGTATTTCGATGATATTGATATCATGGCCTCAACATCCGCCCCGTTAGTTCTGCTTTCTCCAGACTGTACAAGGAAGCAAAGTAAATGGGTCTGGCAGTGAAAGAAGGCAAGACGAAATATTTAATTTCATCAAACAAACAGTCTTCGTACTCGCGACTAGGCTCTCACGCCACTGTTGATAGTCATAACTTCTACGTCCTCGATAATTTCGTCTATCTCGGAATCAGTATTAACACAAACAACAATGTCAGTTCGAAATTAAACGCAGAATAACTTTTGCCAACAGGTGCTACTTCGGGCTGAGTAGGCAATAGTGAAGTAAAGTCCTCTTTCGACAAACAAAAACAAAACTCTATAAGTCACTCAATATTCCCGTCCTACTATGTGGGGCAGATTCATGGACGATGATAACATTTGATGAGTCAGCGTTACGAGTTTTCGAGAGAAAGGTTCTGCGGGAAATTTATGGTCTTTTGTGCATTGGCAACGGCGGAGGAAGAACGACTGCCGCGATGTTGAAAACTCGGCTAAAACTGCGTAAGCGGTGTCTACGCCAATAAAGAAGAAGAAGACTTAGAGCGAATATACATACATATTTTTATCATATCTGAAACCGGCATTTCAGTTTTTCCTTACACATTTTTGTAGTGCGACGGGATATAAATCATAAGCATCTGCAAGAGCTTGAAAAAGCGAATTTTATCCATTTCAAATAAGCTACATTATTCCTGCTGATTGGTGAAGTTCACCGGTTTTTGGAATTGTTGTCAAGATAAGCCATGGTCTGAAAATAGACCAATAACTTTTGAAATTGATTAAGAAAACTTTTGAAGGACCTAAGCTCTCGTCTCAAGACATTTATGGTATTATGAAATGTTGTTGAAAGAAAATGATTTAATGGACTTCTCTTCATATTCAGTTTGCATGTCTATAATTTACATCGAATATAAATTAAATTAGAAATTTATTGTTATATTTGACATGGTAATTTTACTGGATTAACGGTAAACTGCAGCTGCGTTTATTGATAGCCGCAAACGGAAGAAAAAATCGAGTTATTTATTTGGAAAATTGTAGGTCAAATAAGTGCTTAGGTATATGTATCAGGATCTTATTTTTAGCACACAATTTTGACTTAATTGCGAAAACATACAAATTAACTGCACTAGGGTGGCACTAAATTTAAAACAGAATAATCTCACTTTAAGTTTTCTAACTTCTGGCTTTCCAATAAAAACATTGCATAACCGTCTGCGTTTTCATAATGGGTTTATCAATAAGAGTAACAAAATTTCTGAACAAAAAAAAAAAAAACTCAATGAAAACTAAAGGAAATTCAAATGTTTTTTATTTGGTGTGAAGTACTTCATTCAGATTTTTAAGGATGAGCCCAGTTGTGAGTACTTTTCCACTAAGTGTTGACTTCAAAAGCTTGAAGAGAGTCCGGTATACCGCTAAACACCAATAACTTAAAATAACCTCACACTAAGAAGTAGTCTAATGGTGTTAAATGACAACTACTTGGATTTCATTCAATGTCACAATTTCTTGAAATAATTGGATCTCCAAACTTTTCTCGCAGTAATTCGGTTGTTGCACGTTCTATGTGGCACCTAACCCGTCTTGCTGGAACCAGATGTTGTCAAGAACAACTTCTTCTAATTGCAGCCATAAAAAGTTTATTATCATCGATCTCATCGACCGATTTCATTTCGAAAGAAGTACGAACCGATGATTTCACCAGACCAAAAACCACACCAAACTGTCAATTTGGGCGATTATAATAGTTGTTCATGAATAGTTTTTGGATTTTTTCGCACCAGAATTGACAGTTTTTTTATTAACCGCACCACTCAGATGAAAGTGAGCCAGATTTTAAAGTTATTCCAAGGCATAATCAGTAAATTCACGATGTTTACGACTGTTCAAAGGCTTCTGTTTTTCACAACATTTTCATTACTTCGAGCGGATCTTTGTCTTATTGGCATTTGAACATAATACAAGGTGCGTTCCAAAGTAAACAGGACTCTAAAAGAAAACGGCAAAAACTGGTTTTTCGGCAAAACCAATTTATTTTATTCAAAATAGTCTCTTTCTGCTTCAACACAGCTTTTTGCACGGTCCGAAAACATGTCGAACGAGTGTTTTAGCTCGCTGGCCGGTTTGGCCGCCAGTATGCCGCTGCAAGCTCTTTGAATAGCGTCTACGTCTGTATAACACTTTCCTTTCATGAGCAAATGCATTTTTTCGAAAAGGAAGAAGTCGCACGATGCCATATCAGGAGGTGAATACGATGTGGTGGTTAAAGGTTAAAATGTGATTTTTGGTCAAATAATCGTCCTTCGAATGTTGGATTCTGAGCAATTTTTGGTCGTCAGTCAATTTGTGCGGAGTAAACCGTGTACACATTTTTCGTAAGCCTAAATGTTTCATCAATTGAAAAGTTTCGGTAAAAGTTTTACCAATTTTAAAACAAAATTTAATGTTGTCTCTTTGTCCGAAGCTCAAAGATAGCAGATTCTAACGCACCAGGGGCATATAGTTGACGCCATCAGGGGGCGCTAGATTAAAAAGTCCTGTTTACTTTGGAACGAACCTTGTATAAAGAAAAGGTACGCTCGAAATTTTCAACATCGATGAATAAAATGGCAAAAGCGTACGAAAAGTTGCAATAGCCGATCGATTATTTTGAAGATAAAGACAAGCCTGCACAGGTACAAGGCCTTCAAAGGCGGTCGAGAGAGAGGTTCAACGTGCCTTGTTCTGGACGACCTTCAAACTCTTTAACTGATGAAAATATTGAAGAAGTTAATGATATGACCTTCGAATGATTTTGGTGAATATTTTGGGTATGAAACGCGTTTTTGATCGATTCAACCCGATAAACCTAAATTTTTTTCATAAAGAAGACAGTAAACAAGTCTTTTTTGATAACCTTGATCGTGCAAGGAACCAAAAAAACCACGTCAAAGCCACTCAAAAATCTAGGTAATGCTCATGTTTTTTTTAGATTTTCGTGGTTTGATGCAACACGAATTTGTTCCGGAGGAACAGACGGTCAAAAAAAAGTTCTTTTCGGCCGGTATTGTGGAAGAACAATTCATGGATTTTTCACGAGCCATGATTGTGATCGACTTTAAAGCCAAAAATGCAGTGAATACCATCTATCAACGACAGCATTCTCCAGATTTAACTCCGTATGATTCTTTCTTGTTTTACAAACTGAAACTGCCGCTCCGTGGAACCCGTTTTCGGTGCATTGAAGAGATAAAACAAAATTCGCTGAAGGATCTGAAGACCATCCCAGAAAGCGCTTATGAAAACTGTTTCGAGGACGGAAAAAATCGTAGGAAAAATTATTTTTCATCTGTTTGGGACTACTTTGAAGGCGACGAAATAAATATTTATTAATAATTAAATACCTTTGCGTTTTAATTACATTTTCTGTGCACTTTTTTGTCACAAAACAAAAAAATGCATAGGAATTTTGAGCAAAAAGTGGTGTAGGACGAAAGTGTATTTTAAAGCAGTTTGATAAATATTCTATAGGTTTTTAGAGAATTGTCACATCTCTTCATTTCATTTTTGTTCTTCTGCTGTGCAACAACAACACTCTTTTTTTATTAAAATTTAAATCTGCAAAAAAGTTTCCTATCGATCTTTTAAGTGCCACCCTATTCTACGCACTTACATACACATATGAATGCACACGTGCCAGTTCACAAATAAGCTGCTTGCATTATCTGCTCAGCAAGCAGCCACTTTCATTCATTTTTGGTTCACACAAATTTTATTTATTCAGCTGCGTTGTAATTTTCTAGCCAATTTTCGTGCGATGGCATAGCGCCATAAACCATGGCATACAATGCTTGGCAAAATCCTGGCAATTTATAAATACTTTATACATTTATTACGGCAAAACAACGCACTCGCACGTAAGTACTGCGCCGTAATAACTGTAAGTCCATGAATGAGTGTGTGCATTTATATAAATGTATGTGTGTGTGTGTGAATATTCGCCTTAAATACAAGTGCAAACACGCAAATGACCCACAAACGGATACGTCTAATGGTCAGTGCATGCATCTACGTGTGTTGTTGTTGTTGCCATTTGCCATTGTTTACAGAAAGCCGAGCAAACTACATGAAAATTGGCAATTTTTAAGCCACATGCCCATGATTTTATTGCTGCAGGCTGTCGTCGTCGTTGTTGTCCCCTCTGCCTCTGCTTTTGCCTCTGTCGCCTCCACTGCCTTAACCGCTGCTTCTGTGCGAGCTGTTGGGTAAACGTTTTTATAGCGCTTTGCGGTGCATTACAAGTGTGCTTATGCCTGCTCACACACACACATACATTTGCGCGTTTGTGTGTGTGTGTATGCTGCAGTATCGCATTTGAATTTGTTAGCCAACATTCAATAATTTATAATTTAGTTTGTAATCCTCGGTTGGCTTTCATTGCGGTTGCCATTCGCATGTGCGACCAACCGACCGGCCACGGAGAGCGCTCAATTGCACACACACACACGCTTACTTCGTCTATATCCGTGTGTGCAAGTGCTCCTCTGGCAGTCGTATTTGCTGCCGACACACACACTTCCCTTACATATGTACATATATACGAGAACATGCGCTTATAACTGTTTTATTCAGTTTATGAAATATGCAAAATTTCGGCAAACTTTTGCCGTTGCTGCATGCTGCCGCCCATTGGCCATTGGTCATTTTGCCGGAGCGCATGTGAAAGCGCTTTTTTATATTATTGAATATTCCTATTTTTGAAACTCGAATTTTTGGGTTACAACTTTTTGAGCTTTGAAGCGCATGGGAAATTTGATTACGCCGTAGTTTCATTTCGCATTTTGCATAAAGAAAGCAGCGTCGCTGTACTATGGACGATTGCATGGAGCTTAAAATAGCGTAAAAGATGAATTTTATATTAAACACTGCGGGTCTTTTAGACACATAGCGACAGCCTTGGTAAACATGAGTTCTTATTCTGGTATTTTTTCTTTATCATAAAAATGCATCCCACTCACATTTTTATTGAATCATTTTTTTTTATCTTAAATAGAGTATATTCAGTCGGCTATGAAGTTTGTAACACCCAGATGAAATAGTTTGATATAGTTGGATATATTTATATATCTGCTCCCTCATTTTGTTGAGATATTGATCTGATATTTTGCATACATGCTTTTCTCCCCAGGAAGCTGCTTATTTGTCGAAACCGCCTATATCAGATCACTACAATATACATATACTATATATACTATATATATACATATATATGGGGGGTCCCTTTCAGCTACGTATATTTCTGGACTAGGCAACACTAAGTGTTGCCAGGTGCAATCTAACATTTCCATTGGAAAGTTTGACATTTTTTAGCATAACATCACTCAGAACGTTTTGTCATTTAATCGTGAATTGCTTTATTTCAACTCGGCCAAAAAATGGAATTAACTCGTGAACATTTTCGTGCGATCATTTTTCACAACTTTCGACGTGGAATATCACGACAAGAGTGCATCGATGAACTAAAATCTTTATATGGCTATGAAGCACCATCCTATAGCACTGTGAAAAACTATTACAACGAATTCAATCGTGGCCGACGCTCGCTCAAAGACGAATTCCGCGAAGAAAACAGCCGTTGTGCCAGAAAACATCGATGCCGTACGTGAACTGATAATGCAAGACCGTCATGTAACATACCTTCAGATAGAGGCATGCCTATGCATTTCTCCCACCAGCATACATTCGATATTGCATGAACACCTGGCCGTAAAAAAGGTTTGTTTTCGTTGGATCCCGCACAATTTGACAATCGCTCAAAAAAAGGCTGTGGATTGGTGTAAAGAAATGCTGAAAAAATACGATCGCGGTGTTTCAAAAGACGTTTATAAGATCGTCACAGGACGAATCATGGATCTATGCGTATGAGCCCGAAACAAAACAGCAATCGACCGTGTGGGTCTTCCAAGACGAGCCAAATCCGACGAAAAAAAAAACATTTTCGTTGATAAATATGCCTATATTCATTATTAGGCCAGAAATATATATAGCAGCCCTCGTAATACCAAAAATGGGGAAATGGGGTTGGTGATGCGAATACATATCCCTCCCAGACGTCAACCTCACCTTCGCGCGGTACCTCCTGTTCACTACGAACGAGGCTCGGACCACCGAGTAAAGGCGATATAACCTTTGCACCTGTGAGGAGGAAATTCCTACGCCATTGGCTGCCTAGAGGCGAAACCGGCAGCCCCGGAACTGGGCTCAGATGCGGAAGGCTAATCCCCCACTCATCTTAAACCTTCTGATTCCCGAAACCGAAATAAACAAAGTTAAGATTAAGAACGATAAATTGATGACGACCTTCAGCATGAAAAATGGATTACGAATAGGAACTTGGAATGTACGTTCATTGCTAGAACCAACTAAGCTACCGCAACTTTGTAAAGAATTTAACCGCTAAAAACTCATTCTTCTTGATCTTTGCGAGATTAGATGGGCCGACTTAGGCGAAGTTACAACAACCTCTGGCGAAAAATTATTTTTCTCTGGAAACAATCCCACTCAAAGAAGAGAGAATGACGTCGAATTTCTTCTTTCTAAGTCAGCCTCTGCAGCGCTTATAGAATGGAAAGCTCACTCGGATAGAATCATATCAGTGAGGCTGCGGACAGGAGCTAGAAACATGACTAGAGTACAAAGCTATGCTCCAACGAATGTAGCAGAAGTGGAAGTTAAAGAGCCTTTTATAGTTGCCTCACAAAAGTAATGAGTGAAATCCATAAGGGTGACATAGTCATCTTAATGCGCAAGTTGGTCATCACAATAAGGGGTTAGAGGCGACTGGAAAAGTATAAAATAAACTTTCCTAAAAGCAGCGGAATACTGTATTGGATTCAAAGAATATAAAAGAAAATCCTGGATCTCAGACTCCACATTGTGGTTAATAAACGAACGTAGAAAAATAAAAAATCAGTTAAATTCCGCTAAGACGAGATCCGCCAAGGCGGCACTACAGCACACTTACAGCAAAACCGACAAGCTGATAAAGAAAAGCGCGAGAACGGATAACGAATCTGGAGCGACAATTTAGCTAGAAAAGCGCAGAAGGCCGCGGAAACCTACCGCACTTGTGACCTGAATCAAACGAAACGGCAAATGACCAACGCAATACTTAAAACCTCCAAACCGCTTAAAGATGAAGATGGCAAATTGACAACGGCCAAAGGTAAGCAGACTACCATCTGGGAGCGTTATTATAAAAATTGCTCTCACCAACTTCGTCGGAGGCTATTTAGTCATGCGGTTGTCAACGTCACATACCAAGACGGGAGGTAAGGTGTGGAAATATTTTAAGAAGCGGCATCCAAGTCAGGACTGGTGTCAGGCAGGGGTGCGTGCTATCTCCCCTTTTATTCAATTTGGTATTGGATTTGGTGCTGCGTCCAGCGTGTGCGACTAATAGAGGAATATCTTGGGGTTTAGGCGGTAGTCTTGAAGATTTGGACTATGCGGATGATATCTGTCTGTTGTCCCATAAATACTCGCACATTTCCGTGAAACTTGAAGCTGTTAGTGATCTCGCCGCATAAACTGGACTCAAAATTAATATGGTGAAGACAAAATTCATGCGCATCAACACAACCGAAACGCCAAACCTACAGATCGCTGGAACATGCCTCGAAGAAGTCGACGAGTTTTGCTATTTAGGTAGCATCATTTCTTAAAACGGTGGATCAGCAGCCGATATACGAAACCGCATATACAAAGGTCCCGATAAAGTCTGGATATCAACACATATATCCAAACCTACGAAGCTTAAAATATTCGATTCAAGCGTGAAATCCGTTGTATTATATGACTGCGAGGCGTGGAATATTGCTGCGAATGTTTTAAAATCGCTGCAATCCTTTTTTAATAGATGTCTTCGAAAGATTTTGCGGATATTCTGGCCTAACGCTATTAGCCATGCTAACCTCTGGACCGTAACCAAACAGCCACCGATCCACATCGAAATTCGACGTCGTAAATGGAAATGGATCGGCCACACTCTGCGAAAGCCTCACGACGACATTAGTAGAACAACGCTAGATTGGAATCCACAAGGAAGCCGAAGACGCGGGAGACCAGCCAAAACTTGGAGACAGGAAGCCGAAGCAGAAGCTCAGAGGAGTGGAGAGAAATTAAATTTATAGCTGTAAATAAAATGAATTATAATTTGTTTATTGAGGCCCTATGTTCCACCTAGGAACTACGGGAAAATATATATACAATCTAAACGATCGGAATCAACTTCTTGTATGGAAGGCTGTTTCATTTGACGAGATATTTTCAAGAAATTTGCCACGGATCATCTTTTTTCTTGTTTTTTGTTTTGTTGGATTTCTACTTACATATATATTTGAATCCACTATTCTGTATCCTTACTTATGATAAGTTTTAGACCGGCTGCGAACAGCTGCTGATATTTATGATAAGATCGTTCATCCCTTCTTTCCGGAGTTTAAAATTGCCTGCGTTGAACGATCGGCGTAAGCAATAATTTCTTAAGAAGTTTTCGTTTTTTTTTCTCTGCTGTATTTTTACCAATAGTCCGCCTAGCACAGTTAGCGAGTTCAGCGCAAGTATTGTCTACTGTCGAATTGAAAGATGCTGTAACAACTTGAATGATTTAAACATATAAATACAAAATTACAAAACTACTATGAGAGTATTGGCTAATTTGAAAGATCGCTGAGTTTGAGGCGTTTGAGTCGTCTTGGTAGTCCATCTCTAGAAGTAACCACTTCTTCGTTACAATGCTGTAGCAATCTTGCACTATGTGCTGTTCGAATTTTTAATATTTCTGCGTTAACCGAGTTTAGGCCCAGATCACGCTCTATATCAGTACATCTACAATACCAAAGCGCTTTGAAAATTAGTCTTAGTACTTTGTTTTGAAATTGTTGGAGGAATCTTATACCTCCTAGTAAATAAAACCATATCAGTTTTACTTGACTCATAGACTCCATTTAGGAATTTTCCTTTAACCATCAGCACAGTCAGTGTTGGCTATTATACTACAGTCTCGCCCTTGGAGTTCATGTGTTAAATAATATTTATTTCAATTAAAAATAATTTACTTAAAGATCATATTTATATTTTTGCTTTTGACTACCGCTTAACAGTTTCTAATACAATTCTCCCAGAAATGCACTTCTTATTCGTAATTCTATAAATAAACGCTATTATTGAGCAAAAAATAAACAGCTTAATCCCTGAAAACATTATTCGCATTTGCTCTTGCCATTAAATCTGCTCAATTTGAATTAAAGTAAGAAGAATGAGATAAGCGAATAATAAATAAATCGATTACTAAGCTGGTGGGCTATTTGAGTTATATGAAAGTGTGGTTAAAGTATTCTTATAAACTGATCATCAAAGATATTACAAATAGGAGGATAAGTAGCATATTGTTTGTTTTTGCATCATTTTTACCAAACCCATGACTTTACGTATACTCCAACAACACAAGACTTTGGTCCAACTGGAATTTAATTCACAAAATATTCGTTTCGGTAGCGGCCAGTAGATATCTACAATGTGCGTTCCAAAGTAAACAGGACTTAAAAAAAAACAGAACAAATAGTTTTTTCGGCAAAATCAATATATTTTATTCAAAATAGTCTCCTTCTGCTTCAATACAGCTTTCTGCGCAGTCCAAAAGCATGTCGAACGAGTGTTTTAGCTGCCGGATTGGATTGGATTCATAAAAACAAATTAGCATTGTCTTCACTTTTGACTTCTTTCGTAAGCCCAAATGTTCGGTCAAAATGTGATAAATCGATGTTTTGGAGATGTTCATTTCCATTTCCATGAATTTTTATGATGATTTCGGCAGAGTTTCGATGGAATTTCCGGTGATCACGGATTTTGATTGGCCCACTTGTTGATCGTCATTTATGTCCTCACGACCACTTTGAAAACGTTAAAACCACTCGTGCACTCTGCTACGGGATAGGCAATCATCGCCATAAACTTGTTTCATCATTTGAAACGTTTCGGTAAAAGTTTTACCAATTTAAAAAAAATTTCATGTTTGATCTTTGTTCGAAGCTCATTTTTGCGCCAATGACACAAACATACTGACACTTAAAACGCAATAACTTCACTTCCAATAGATGAAATGTCATAAAATTCTCATTGGACAATCGATAAAGATAGCAGATTCTAACGCACCAAGGGACGCTAGATTAAAAAAGCCCTGTTTACTTTGGAACGCAGCTTGTAGTACTTCAGTGAAAAAGCCAAAAGAAATATAAATATTATTCAAACAAACTGATTCTCTTTGAATCTATCGACCAGTTTTGATAAAGTACTTTGTTAAATGAGCTAAGCCGCCCGTTCTAAAAGCAATACCATACTTGGCAGGGTATGGATACCCTAAACTCGTTTCATCAACACACCATTCAACGAAGCACCACACTGACACACCACGTTCACCACATTACCACTCACAATGACCCACTCTTGCACACCACATATGTTGATAACATACCTATATACCACACCATACACGAACGAATCGCATAAGATATTTTCGTTTACATTCGCGCGCTATTTGTGTTGTTTGCAGTTACTTAACGTATTCATCTCGGCCAAATAGTGGAATTAAATATCGAACATTTTCGTGCCATAATTTTTTACAACCATGAAATTAATTCAGTACATTCGGTGATGAAGTTCCATCAAATACTAGTGTTTATCGTTGGTATGGTAAATCCTATCGAGATCATGGCCTACTCGTGAAGGTTGTTCAAAATAATTTCCTGTTCCGGAAGCTATAGATGCTGTGCGCAAACTGATATTGCTAGAACGTTATGCGACATGCGACGTGATATAGAGATAGAGACAACTATAGGCATTATTGAGACCATCGTACATTCAAGATTGTATAAAAATTTGACTGCTAGAAAAATTTGTTCACGTTTGATCCTGCAGACTTTGTTGATCGCTCAAAAACAGACTCATGCCGATTGGTCGGGAGAAATGTTAAAAAATACGTTAACGGTGCTTCGAAACAAATCTACGACAACAGATGATGAATGATGAATTTATACGAATCAGCCCGAAAGTAAAAAGCAGTTGACTGTATGGGTGTATCAAAGTGAGCCGAATCTAACAAAAGCTGTTCGATTACGAAGCACCTCCAATCAAATGGTGCCTGTTTTTGGAAAAAGTGAACTTGTCGCAACCATACTACCAGAACAAAGGAGGGCAAAAAACTCTGAGTGATACATAACCATTTGTTTGCCCGTTGTCTTTCATGAAAGCAGGAAACCCGATCACCGAAGACGAGTCTCTCTGCACTACGGCAATGCTAGCTCTCATACATCTCAATCAACTGCATTTTTGAGCTCTTAAAACGTCAACTTGTCAAGTCACCAATTGTATACTCCTGATTTGGGACCGAATGACTTCTTTTTATTCTCGTACGTAAAAAATAAGCTAAGAGGTCAACGTTTTTCGACACCTGAAGAGGTAGTTGAAACATTCAGAAGGCATGTTTTGGAGATACCTCTATTAGAGTGGCAGAAATCCTTTGAAAATTTATTCAAACACATGCAAAAAGTGTATACATTTTAATGAAGCTTATTTTGAAAAACAATAGGGCAGTTTTCGGTTTTTAATATTGGATTTTTTCTCTAATCTAGAAGTATCGTCATTCGAATTTTAAAAGCTTAAAAGTGGTCTATAGTTGGGGTGCACCGTTTGGGCTTTTCTAGCTATGGGTTGTTTTTATTTTATTTTATTTTTAGCAATTAAAAAAATTATCGTATATTTATACATATTTTAATAATACGGAGTAAAATGTTGGAAGAAAATAATAAAATATTTTCGAGTTACAAATGAACTCAGACGGAACTATAAAAAAGCCTACACTGCTGCGTTGATTGCGGTATAACCTACCTAATGAAATATGCGAATTAACTTAATTTAATAAACTAGAGGAATTTAATTTTTAGATGAGAAAATAACGCTTTTATTGACTTTCGAAATGTCTGACGTTTTTAAAATCGGAAATATATCGAAAATCCGTAAAATAAGCTTTTCAGACTTCTATAAAAAATAAAAAATTTTAATTAAGATTCAACTTATCTGAAACTGTATCTTGAATCGAAAATGAGAAGATGTGAAAATAAAGCAGTTCAAGGCAACCGAAACGACAGCTCTGGAGCAAAAATATAGAAGAGGAATTCGTTAAATATCATTGCAGAAATGTCGAATGCAAATACGAGTAAAAATTTAAAATATGCGGAAAAACAAATACATGTAAATAAACTATAACATCGTGAGTTGAATTTATGTCGTCCACCGGAATGCAATAAACCAAATGCACGAAATGCATTCAAAAGAAAATCGCACAGGCCATTCGCATGAGTAATACGTACATAATAACGGCAATGTGAAATATCATTTTTAATTTTAATATTAAAATGGATTTATGTATTTAAATTCAGATATTCCTGTCGAGGTTTTTCCAGCACGCCGTGTCATCGCCGGCTTCGCACTCTGCCACAATATTTGCCCGGGTGTCGCTGCATCAATTTGCTGGTATTACCCGCGTGTGTATAAATAAATAACAGAAAATATTTATTATTTATGGATTTTCATTAAAATTGCAGTGCCACTACACTCTCACTCTCTATCTTTGAGTGCTGCGCAGTTAAGCTCGCATATTTATTTGAATATTGAGGGAAAAGCTAGCTGCGGCGATCTTTCTTTTGCAGCTGTGAAAATAATTTAATGCGCACCTCAGCATTACTTTTTTTTGCCACAGTATTATTGCAAAATTGCACGTAGGCTGCGGTGAAACTGCAGCAGCAAATTAAATAACAAAGGTATAAATTATTCAAAATGCGAAAAGTGTGCCATTCTGCGGTTGATTGCATTAAGAATGCGCTGGGAAGGCGTTAAGGCCGTAACTATTAAATGTATTTATGTAAGTAATTTTCATTAAAAAACAAGAAAAAACGTTAACTTCGGTTGCACCGAAGCTAAATACCCTTCACAGGTGCATTTCTGTTAGTAACTATGTGTCCAGTTTGTATGGAAGCTATATGCTATAGTAACCCGTTCTGAACAAGTTTTTTAGAGATTACATTGTTACCTTAAAAAATAATCTATATCATATACTATATACTATTTCGTGAATATATCTTGTCAAATGTGAAAGTTGTCTATACAAGAACTTGATTCCGATCGTTCAGTTTGTATGGCAGCTATATGTTATAGTTAACCGATCTGAACAATTTCTTCGGAGATTACATTGTTGCCTTAGAAAATAATCTATACCAGATTTCGTGAATATATCTTGTCAAATGTGAAAGTTGTCCATCCAAGAACTTGATTCCGATCGTTCAGTGTGTATGGCAGCTATATGTTATAGTTAACCGATCTGAACAATTTTCTCGGATATTACATTTTTGCCCCAGAAAATAATCTATACCAAATTTGGTGATGATACATTGCGAAAGTTTTCCTTATGAGAACTTGATTCCGATCGTTCAGTTTACATATATGGCAGCTATATGTTATAGTGGTCCGATATCGGCCGTTCCGACAAATGAGCAGCTTCTTGAAGAGAAAATGACGTTTGCAAAATTTCAAAAGGATATCTTAAAAACTGAGGGACTAGTTCGTATATATACAGACAGACGGACAGACGGACAGACGGACAGACAGACGGACATGGCTAAATCGACTCAACTCAACATACTGATCATTTATATATATACTTTATAGGGTCTCTGACGCTTCCTTCTGGGTGTTACAAACATCGTGACAAACTTAATATACCCTGTTCAGGGTATAAAAACTTAATAAATTACTGTACATTCATCACATTATATTTATGTGATGAATCGAACTAACGATCCGTAGACTAACATCAATACTAAATTCTTTTTTAAATAAAACAACAAAACGCTCCATTGCACGTCTTTTCTTATTGAATATCAGCATAAGATTAAATTAAATATTGAAAAGAAAGCACTGGAGATATACGACTGCAACGACATCTATTGACAAAATACGAAAAGACTTTTTCGACTACCCAATAATACATCCGATTCGACCCATTTATATCATATATCCATACTACCAACAGAAAAAAATTCTCTCTGAATTTCACACTGACCAATATTTTCAGTGAAAAGTCAACTATAAACACGTGGTCCACATATTCAGTACTTTGTGGATTGATCAATTTTGGTTCGATTTTGATAACTTTTAGCCATAAGTCATCTATCATCCAATATCTATCTCTATTAGTTTCCAGTGACTCATACAACTGTTAGGTGAACAACATTATTCTACTCTGTAGCACCATGTGGCAAATCTCGCTCCAACTGCAGGGTTTTCAAATGAGAGTGATTCAAAGTCCAAACTTAGCCCTTCCTTACTTTTTCTACCTCATAACAAGGTAAAAAGAAAACTGTAAGGCCGAGGACTTTGCTATTACAGTTAAAAGTTTATATTTGGAGAGACTTTTTTAGTGGTACTTATGAAACTATTTTTCAGATTATTAAATAAAAAATTACCCACATCTGCCCTAATATGAAAAATCAGAAAAAGTTTACTTAGTTCCTTATTCACTTAAGGCTCGCGAGGACTCAGTAGATTGTGTAATTGAAGACTTCGGTCAGAGGTTCTAAACCACCAAGTCTAAATAGGAGGATAAGTAGCATATTGTATGTTTTAGCACCATTTTCACGAAATCCACAACTTTACTCCCACAACATCACAAGATTTTGGTCTAACTGGAATTCATTAGATATCTAATACATCCGTGAAATAGCCAGAAATAATATAAATGATTCAAACAAACTGGTTCTCTCTTTCAACCTATCGACCAGTTTTGATAAAGTACTTTACTAAATCCGCCCCTTCAATATGCAATACCATACATGGCAGGACAGAGATACAAAAAACTCGTTTCATCTACACACCATTCAACAAAAGCACCACACTGACACACCACGTTCACCACATTACAACTCACGATGACCCACTCTTGCATATCACACAAGTTGATTACATACCTATACACTACACCATACACGAACGAATAAAATGATTTTCGTCTGGATTTCTTCCCTTCCCTTTCTTCGAGACCGCGATCGCATAACATTCTTTCGTTCTATGTACGATCATCCGATAGAGGGGTGCATTTTTATTTAAAAGTGTGAGTGTTGATAATAAAGTGAGTTTCATAGACAGCACTTTTGTGGAAGAGAATCATTCTGCAAAAATTTTAAACTTTTTACGAGTGAAGATTAGTTCCCATCCAATCTTGGTAGGAAGAATAATTTGCGGTAGCAAGCAAATATATTGAAAATTATGAAAACTTGCTGGTTTTTTATTCGCTATCCAGTACGTACGTTGCCATTTATATTCTGGTATTTGGCAACCCCAGTGCTGCAATCTGGCAACTCACAACTTTATACAACTTGTAATGGGGTCTCGTTCATAGCTGAGGTAAGCTCAGCCGCTCCAGGGTCAGCCTTGGGACCCATGAACCCTTAGCAAATAAAAGATTTGATTTTAATAAACGAATTGTCCACGCCCCCCCTTTCAGTGGACAGCCAGACCAGCGTGATGAAAACGAGCAGGATTGATGAGCCGGCGTTGACGCTTAGTGAAGCTGGCACGGTGATGAAAACGAACGGAATTGATGAGCCAGCGTTAACGCTTAGTGAAGCTGGCACGGTGATGAAAACGAACGGGATTGATGAGCCGGCGTTGACGCTTAGTGAAGCTGGCACGGTGATGAAAACGAACGGGATTGATGAGCCGGCGTTGACGCTTATTGAAGCTGGCACGGTGATGAAAACGAACGGGATTGATGAGCCGGCGTTGACGCTTATTGAAGCTGGCACGGTGATGAAAACGAACGGGATTGATGAGCCAGCATTAACGCTTAGTGAAGCTGGCACGATGATGAAAACGAACGGGATTGATGAGCCGGCGTTGACGCTTATTGAAGCTGGCACGGTGATGAAAACGAACGGGATTGATGAGCCAGCATTAACGCTTAGTGAAGCTGGCACGATGATGAAAACGAACGGGATTGATGAGCCGGCGTTGACGCTTATTGAAGCTGGCACGGTGATGAAAACGAACGGGATTGACTTCCCTGCGGAGGAGAAGTGATTAAAAATTGTCCAATGGCAGGAGCACTTACTGCACGCGTTGACTTCTCGCTTACAACTCCACTTTGCCACCCTCCTCATTATCGCGTTGGCGTTTTCCTAACGGCGCTTAACGGTGTAGGCAGCGGTACTTATGCCAAGCATTTTCGACGCGGCTACGGCAGTGCCATCGCGAGCATTGGCATCACCCAGCGGTGATGCCTTTTCTGCGCGAGGCCTGCGCATTTCCCCCAACTACCGGGCAGGGCCATCGCGAGCACTGGCATCACCCAGCGGTGATGCCTTTTCTGCGCGAGGCCTGCGCTTTCCTCCCTAACTACTGGGCAGGGCCATCGCGAGCACTGGCATCACCCAGCGGTGATGCCTTTTCTGCGCGAGGCCTGCGCATTTCCCCCAACTACCGGGCAGGGCCATCGCGAGCACTGGCATCACCCAGCGGTGATGCCTTTTCTGCGCGAGGCCTGCGCTTCCTCCCTAACTACTGGGCAGGGCCATCGCGAGCACTGGCATCACCCAGCGGTGATGCCTTTTCTGCGCGAGGCCTGCGCATTTCCCCCAACTACCGGGCAGGGCCATCGCGAGCACTGGCATCACCCAGCGGTGATGCCTTTTCTGCGCGAGGCCTGCGCTTTCCTCCCTAACTACTGGGCAGGGCCATCGCGAGCACTGGCATCACCCAGCGGTGATGCCTTTTCTGCGCGAGGCCTGCGCATTTCCCCCAACTACTGCGCTTTCCCCCTTCTATTGTATAGGGCAGTCATCGCGAGCACTGGCATGATGCCTTTTCTACGCGATGTTCTACCCTACTACTACTACTACCTACTGTTATATGACTTACCGCTGCCTACTGCTGTTCCCGGTGACCGTCCGATTCGGCGAACTGGAGCAAATGAGCGCACTCAGTGCGAAGTGCTTGCTTATATAGCAAGCACAGCGCAGCTTTCGTCGCGGTAGCGAGGTGAGTATGCGTATGGTGTATGGTGCAGGTACATGGTGGAAAGCTCTAGCGGGGTTCAGCATCGTTGTGTGCGTATGGTGCGGGTACATGGTGTACTGTGGGGCGAAGCTGACGTAACTTATTGGAAGGTGGCAAAAGCCACGTTACAGTCCCCCCCTCACTTCGGACAATGATCCTTCGCTGGCGGCAGGTGGGAGGAGATCTCCCACGATGGTTCGGCTGGAGGCTGGCTGGCTGTCTTAGTTGGCGTGAGCCGTGAACGGGGAGCGGGTGTGAAATCTTTATTTAGTAACAAATTCGTAACTTATGGTACAGGGTGTCTTATCCTACGATTAGGCGTACTTACACCTAGTGACACCTATATATTACTAATACAATTAAAATTCATTGGCTTAGTCGTAAAAAAAAATTCATACATTGATCCTTAAGCTAATACAATTAAAATTTATATAAATTTATTATATTTACGAATTCATGAATTGATCCTTAGACTAATACAATCAAAATTTCTGGGTTTAATCGTACAAAGGTAGGATGCATCGTCCACCGCCGTACCGCACCAACACCTGGTCGCCTTCTAGTTTTCGTAGGGCCAACCGTCGGCCCCGGAAGAACAGCGTTCGTCTGGAGCGCTCGATGAAGTGTTGCCTCGTCATCACCAGCCCTTCCAGGAACCCTGGGATCTCGCTTACCGGTGTCGCTTCTTCGGCCGCCGTGATAGGCGGGGTTGGTAGTGTGCTGATCTCGGCCATGGGGCTTGGTGTCGCCGTTGTTTGAGCCGTCTGATGGTTTGCTGTCGACTCGACGTGGGTCGTGGCCGGCGTTTGGGCTTCTGGTTGGACTGGTGTCGACTCGATGCGGACCGTGGTCTTCGTTTGGGCAGAGCGCGGCCCTGTCATGGCATAGGTTTTATGCGTGGCTGGTCGTGCGCTGATCTCGACGGTTGGGCGTGTCGCTTGGAGTGGGGCTGCCGTCGCCAGGGCTTCTGGTTGGACTGGTGTCGACTCGATGCGGACCGTGGTCTTCGTTTGGGCAGAGCGCGGCCCTGTCATGGCATAGGTTTTATGCGTGGCTGGTCGTGCGCTGGTCTCGACGGTTGGGCGTGTCGCTTGGAGTGGGGCTGCCGTCGCCAGGGCTTCTGGTTGGACTGGTGTCGACTCGATGCGGACCGTGGTCTTCGTTTGGGCAGAGCGCGGCCCTGTCATGGCATAGGTTTTATGCGTGGCTGGTCGTGCGCTGGTCTCGACGGTTGGGCGTGTCGCTTGGAGTGGGGCTGCCGTCGCCAGGTCGCTTTGTGTAGCTGAGTGCGTTACCTGGGCCTTCGCTGGGTGCGTCGATGTCTGGGCGGCGCGCGGTTCTGTCGCTGCATCGGCTTTGTGGTCGGCTTCCCGTGGCGTTGGTGCTCGCCTGGTGGTCGGGAGCTTCCGGGCGTTGGTGCTAAGCGGCGTCTGCCGTGGCAATGTTTCCCATACCGCTGGTTCTGTGGCCGACCTACTTCGGGTGGAGGCTTGGATGACGCAGCGCTCCGGGGGCTGTTTGGTTACCCGGGGGCGAGTTCGAGCAGCTGACCCGGGCTCGTCGGTGTTTATGGCGTGCAATATTGTCGTATTCGGGTGCACTCGTGGTCGTGCTTCCGGGGGTGGCCGGAAGGGTGGCGGCCTTTGCGGCTCGTCTGGCGGCGGTGGTTGGTCGCTTGATGCATACGGCCTTCTCTTTGTTGTAGGTTTCATTTTAGTTATCTGGAAAGAGATGAGCAAACGGGCGCTTTGATTAGTGTTGCGTTGCATTAGTGCTAGGTGGCTCGGAGTTAGAGTCCGTAGGCTCAGTAGAGATCACGCTAGCGGCTATTCAAGTTTAGTAGTCGGTTGGCAGCTGCTTTAGATCTTGCAGATGCACATGAACAGTGCGCCCACCCGGTGCGTTTGGATTCGCAAGTTCGACTGTATTCGTCGACTTGAATTTTCGGACGATATATGGGCCGGAATATTTCGGAGCAAGCTTCTGGGCGAAATTGTTTGCTGCGGAAGAGAGCGGATGGTCTCTTTTGAGTACTTTCTCGCCGATAAGTGGCTTCCATGGTCGCCTGCGCAAATCGTAGTATCTCTTCTGGCGTTTTGCTGCAGTAGACAAGTTGCGGGAAACCTCTTGCCAAAGCTCGGTGAGTGTCGGCACGGTGGTGGCGTCTTCGTCGGGCACGTTCCCTTCTTTGCGGATTTGTTTCGGGGTAGCTGGTGTGTACCCGAAGTTTATCTCAGCTGCTGATGTTTTTGTCGAGTCGTGTTGTGATGTATTTATCGCGAAAGCTATTTCGGCTAGTTGGTGGTCCCAGGTCCGATGGTCGGCCTTTGCTCGTTGGGCGATCATAGTTTTCACGACTCGATTGGTGCGCTCGGTTGGGTTCTCGTGTGGAGCGTAAATGGCGGTGAAACGGTGTTGGATTCCGTGGCCCTCCAGGAACTGTGTAAGCGGCTTGCCGATGAATTGCTTCCCGTTGTCGGTAAGGAATACGTCAGGGCAGCCAAACCGGTATATCACTCGTTCTCGTAGCGCCTTTATAACACTGGCGGTGGTTGCATTCCGGACTGGCACGAGTTCCACCCACTTGGAGAACTTATCCGTGAGCACTAGCAAGCACGTGTTGCCATTTGTTGAGCGTGGTAGCGGGCCTACGAAGTCTGCCGTTACAACTTCCCACGGTCGTGAGCATTGCATGGTGGCCATCATCCCGGCAGGTCGGCGCTGGTCTATCTTATATTCGGCGCATGGTTGGCATTGACGAACATACTTGAGTGCATCCCTATGCATGCCAGGCCAATAGTACCCTTCTTGTGTGCGTTTGAGTGTTTTGTGTACACCCAGGTGACCGCCGGTGCTAGAGTCGTGATTTTCTCCCAGGACTTCGAGTCGACGGTGCTCTGGTACGCATAGTTTCCAGCGTGGTGACCTGGATAACGTATTGCGTGGGGCGATGTGCCGGAAGAGCCGGCCGTCGATAAGTTGGTAATCGGGATGTTTCTTCGGTTGATCGTGTACCTGGCGCGTACGTCTTTCATACCATCTATCCGGTTGATCATGAACGGCATGCAAAAGTTCAGCATCACCTTCTTGGTCCTTCAGTGGGCATCTAGATAGTGCGTCGGCGACTACGTTGAGGGTACCCTTGCGATACTCGATGTCGAAGTCAAACTGTTGTAGCTCTAGGGCCCACCTTGCGAGCCTTCCAGATGGGTTCTGCAGGGTGTGAAGCCATTTAAGCGAATGATGGTCGGTGATTACGGTGAAATGATAGCCCTCCAGGTATGGTCGCATTTTCCTTATCCCCCACAATACGGCTAGGCACTCTTGTTCGGTGGCGGAGTATCGCTTCTCCAACTCTGTCAGGCTGCGACTGGCGTATGCTACAACCCGTTCTTGGTCCGAATGGCGTTGAAATAGTACCACGCCTAGTCCTTCTCCGCTGGCGTCAGTCTGCAGACAGAAAGGCCTCTCGAAGTCAGGGCACCCCAGGATGGGTGCACTGGTTAGTTTTTCCTTTAGCGCCTGGAATGCTTCTTCTTGTTCGGCACCCCATGACCAACGCTGGTTCTTTTTCAATAAACGGTTCAGTGGTGCTGATATTGTGGCGAAGTCTGCTACGAAACGTCGGTACCACGAGGCTGCTCCCAGGAAACGGCGTAGTTCTCGGATGGTAGTAGGTGCTGCCATGTCGCTAATGGCTGCCACCTTAGCCGGGTCGGTGTGAATGCCCTCGTTGCTGACTACATGGCCCAAGTAGTGGAGACGTTGCTGCACGAACTTACTCTTCTCGAAGTTGATCTGCATGCGGTTTTGTTGAAGGCGCGTGAACACCGCTTGCAAGCAGTCTAAATGCTCTTCGAAAGAGTTTCCCAGTACAATGATGTCGTCCAGATAGGCGAAGACCTTCGGCTGTAGTTCTGATCCCAGGACGTTGTCTAAGGCTCGCTGGAATGTTGCTGGCGCCGAATGCAGCCCAAAAGGCATCACTCGCCACTGGAATAAACCTCTCCCCGGTACGGTAAATGCGGTGTACGGGCGTGAGCGGGGGTGTAGCGGAATTTGCCAGTAGCCGTTCTTCAGGTCGATGGTCGAGATAAACCGAGCTTCCTTCAACTGGTCTAGGATTGCGTTTATTTGAGGAAGTGGGTATGCGTCTGGTATACTTGCTGCGTTAAGTTGCCGGTAGTCGATACACATTCGCCAACTTCCTTGTTTCTTTCGCACTAAGACGATGGGCGAGCTGTAAGCGCTGTTAGAGACTTCGATGCGGCCGGTTGCAAGCAATTCGTCCACCTCCTGATTGATGACTTCTTGCATCGCTGGGTTGCGCGGGTAATATCTCTGTTTCAATGGGCGATCGTGTTTAAGTCGAATCACATGTTCGGCGGCTGTGCTGGGGCCGGTGATCGTCGAGAACACTGCCGCATTTCCCGTGAGGAGAGTATTCAGTTGATGATTCTCCTTTTCCGTAAGATGTTGCCTCTCGGTTAGCATCGCGAGGTGGTCGGTAGGTGTCTGTGTGCTCAGGCGTGTAGCGGCTACCGGTTGACCATCGACGGTGATAGTCAGGTTCCGTTTCCTCAGGAAGTCCATGCCCAGGATGACCGGTTCCGCCAGCGTCGGTAAAGCGGATACGAGTAGATGCGTCATCTTCTTCCCCAGCTCGATGGTAACGGGATACATTTTTGTGCTAGGTATATACGTCTGGTTAGCTAGCTGAATGCGACGGGTCTGGCGTCTGGCTTTGATTTGGTGTTCATCTAGATGACGTTGAAGTTCCTTACCGATATATGTGAGTGTGGCTCCGGTGTCCACCAGGGCTTCGACCTGCATGCCCGCGACAGTAATGGGCAGATAATAACGGCCATCTTGCTTCCTTTCTGGGTACGGAAGCGTTGTTATGCGTGCTGCTGTACTGGGTTGGGGCGGAGTAGCTCGCACTGCCACATGTGTAGGACAATTGCAGTCCCGTGACATGATTCCGTCGAGTCCGCAGCGAGAGCAAAATATTCGCTGCTGGTTGCGACATTGGTGTCTTCGGTGTCCCGGCTGCTTACATCGCCAACAAACTTTCTCGCGGCAATACTTATTACTTACCGCCGTCAGACAGTGGTTGGTGTTTCTCGCTTGCCTGGTCTCCTCGCCTTTCAGCAACTCGAATTCTTCCGTTAATTCGAGTAGCTCGTCCACGCTGTTGAAATCGCTCCGACGAACATATAAGCGATATTCCACTCTTAAGCCGTCATATATGCGTTCGATGTGGTCTTCATCGCGAAGCTTCGGGTGCTGGCGGATAAGCGTTTGGATGGCCAGCACATAATCTTTTGCTTTCTCTCGGGGCGATTGCTTGCGCTGATGGATGGTTTCCTCCAGATGTGCGAGGTGTCGTTTCGGTAAAAAGAACCGTTCAGCCTCGTAACGAAAGTCGTCCCACGTGTTGATGGCATTGCGTTTTACTCGAAACCATTGCAGCGCTCTGTCCTGCAGAATTTCCGGCATCGTGGCAAGAAGCTGGTTGTTTGCTATTGAGTAGCATTCTGCTAGCTCTTCGCATCGCTCCAGAAAGTCGTGTAAATTTTCGCGACCGCTGTAGCGTATGTTCCATCGCCGCACGGAGTTTATAACCTCCAAATCCGGCACTCTCGCAGCTGAGGTTATGTCGCCACGTGTTGCTGCCGCTTTGCTGGGGATTCTCACTGTGGTGGTTGGAACGAGTATGGTGGCGTTATCTTCCTCCTTCATTTCCCTCTCCAAAGCTTTTACCAGATCCTCCGTGGATTTATTGTGGCGCTTTGCCCGGATGCAGGCGCTCAGCTCGCTACGGAGATCTGCTACGGTGCGCCCTTCGACAGCGATGTGGTGTCGTCTGCATTCAGTGATTAATCGCTCCTTCTTCAGCCAGTAAATCCAACTGGTCGTGTCTGTCTCAAGCGTAGCAGCCTTATTCGCTGGAGTACTGCGATGTTTATGATTGTGTGGGGGGCGCGGCGAACCTGATTCATGAGCGTTGGTGACCGTTTCGTGTTTTTCACTGTCACTCACAAAATCAGGTCCCTGCTCGGGCGCCATTTGTAATGGGGTCTCGTTCATAGCTGAGGTAAGCTCAGCCGCTCCAGGGTCAGCCTTGGGACCCATGAACCCTTAGCAAATAAAAGATTTGATTTTAATAAACGAATTGTCCACGCCCCCCCTTTCAGTGGACAGCCAGACCAGCGTGATGAAAACGAGCAGGATTGATGAGCCGGCGTTGACGCTTAGTGAAGCTGGCACGGTGATGAAAACGAACGGAATTGATGAGCCAGCGTTAACGCTTAGTGAAGCTGGCACGGTGATGAAAACGAACGGGATTGATGAGCCGGCGTTGACGCTTAGTGAAGCTGGCACGGTGATGAAAACGAACGGGATTGATGAGCCGGCGTTGACGCTTATTGAAGCTGGCACGGTGATGAAAACGAACGGGATTGATGAGCCAGCATTAACGCTTAGTGAAGCTGGCACGATGATGGAAACGAACGGGATTGATGAGCCGGCGTTGACGCTTATTGAAGCTGGCACGGTGATGAAAACGAACGGGATTGATGAGCCAGCATTAACGCTTAGTGAAGCTGGCACGATGATGAAAACGAACGGGATTGATGAGCCGGCGTTGACGCTTATTGAAGCTGGCACGGTGATGAAAACGAACGGGATTGATGAGCCAGCATTAACGCTTAGTGAAGCTGGCACGATGATGAAAACGAACGGGATTGATGAGCCGGCGTTGACGCTTATTGAAGCTGGCACGGTGATGAAAACGAACGGGATTGACTTCCCTGCGGAGGAGAAGTGATTAAAAATTGTCCAATGGCAGGAGCACTTACTGCACGCGTTGACTTCTCGCTTACAACTCAACTTTGCCACCCTCCTCATTATCGCGTTGGCGTTTTCCTAACGGCGCTTAACGGTGTAGGCAGCGGTACTTATGCCAAGCATTTTCGACGCGGCTACGGCAGTGCCATCGCGAGCATTGGCATCACCCAGCGGTGATGCCTTTTCTGCGCGAGGCCTGCGCATTTCCCCCAACTACCGGGCAGGGCCATCGCGAGCACTGGCATCACCCAGCGGTGATGCCTTTTCTGCGCGAGGCCTGCGCTTTCCTCCCTAACTACTGGGCAGGGCCATCGCGAGCACTGGCATCACCCAGCGGTGATGCCTTTTCTGCGCGAGGCCTGCGCATTTCCCCCAACTACCGGGCAGGGCCATCGCGAGCACTGGCATCACCCAGCGGTGATGCCT